>JAVCKT010015678.1:24390-39742 GCA_032273925.1 Rhynchotus rufescens
TAAGGAAACTGAGTAGCAAAGATGAAAGGTGTCAAAAAAATGTGTCTCCCATGGGTCAAAACCTATGGGATAGGGAAGAGGAAGGAGAACAAAAAGCTGCAAAGGCTGCTTGGCTCCCTTCAAGCCAAGAATCAGATTGTTTATTGTAATTTAAAAAAAAAGTGACAGAAAAAAATAACCTGATCAGACAGGGAAGGATTTGATAACAGGCAACATCTTTTATGAGCCAGGTGGAAGAACCTACTGTTTCTCCTTTCAGTACCTAATAAGATATCAGAATTTACTAAAGGAACTGTGAGCTATCCAAGAACCTTGCTTAGTCTAGAGACCCCTGAATGAACCATTTCAGACATAAGGCCTAGGCTTAGAACCAGAAAGGGTTCGGCTAATATCATGATCTGTTGCAAAGATGGAGTTAATCCTTCCTCCTTCTCTTTGTTTGTCTTGTCTATTTAAAAAATAACTTAGTGGGAGGGATGAAAGCTATTGCTATGTGTTTATTTGGGGGTTATGTGCATGTGAGTTTGGAACGTGGTGTAAGAGGATACATCTTAACAGTTGCCTTCAGGAATAGGAACATGTAAAGAGGCTTAGGAGGAGAAAGGAGAAGCAAGGAACGTGCCTTATCCAGAAGAATGAGAGAGAAGCAAAACTGCCCCCAATGTGCTTGTTTTCAAAGGAAATGTCCTGTCTCTTCCAGAGACAAGATGCTTCCTGACATCTCAAAGGCTTCCATTAGCAGCAGGGGCAGGCTGTGAACAGAGACATTAAGTCTCTGCTGTTACAACCTGAGCATAGATTAGGGTTAGCGTTTGTGTGAGGCATTGATCACAGCAGCCACTCTGACATGTAAATACAGGCTGAGCAGTATGAAATAGTGATGGCCATTACGAGCTGTCAGAGCGAGCAAAATACCAAAAAAGGCTCTTTGTGGCTCCCCTGGGAGCGCTGGGCAAGGAGGTGCATCCAGGTGGGGCTCAGAGCCGCATCACAAGTGCACAGAGCTGGGCAAGGCACAGAGGAGAGCCCCGGCTTGCTTGGAATCCCTTTGGTTTCTTGGAAATTGCAGCTGATGCTGATTTAACCCTTTGTACTTCAGCCAGTGAGAAATGTGTTCTTCAGCCAGCGTGTGTTAGTGGTGAAGGATGGATTGGAGACACCACGGCGTTCTCTTGTGGAAGGCAGTTCCTCCAAGGGCTGCAGCTGTGTTCTTAGGTCCTGCTGTCCTGAGGTATTTCCAGAGATTGTAATTTTGGACAAAATGCACCTTTATAATAGGCTTCTGATCTGTGTAAGCACTAGTGAGAGAGTCAACCCAGGGTTTGGCCACCTCATCTAGGTAATGGTGCTCACGGAAGCCTGTAGAGCTATTGAGCCAGTAATTCCAGTTTAGAGCTATTGAGCCAGATTACAGCCGTATTCCAGTTTACGGCTATGCAGTAGTACAAAACACATCCCCTGAGATGAGAGCGAAGAGGCTGTCCTTCCCCTTGCCTTTTGCTAAACGTTTCACATCTATCAGCCTCCAGAACAGAAACAAGTTCTTGAACAGAGCTATAGACTCGCATTGCGTTCACACTGCCATGTGGGGGGAAAAAAGAGCTATGGAAAAGCTACTTTTCCCTTAAATAATTAAGTAGTTAATTGCACAAGAGCAGGATCTCAGGAAGCCCGAAGTTATCACTGTTCCAAATGTTCCCAATGGAGTCTTTTGTTAACTGAGTTCATGACACACGAGCATTTGTTAAACACACCGCACAGGTTACGGCGAGGACAGGAGCATCTGTCACTAGCGCTGTTCATCTTTGCATCTGCATCTTTCAATTTAAGGAACATATGGAGGCCTCCTGAGGCTGTGCTGTACTACAGGGAAGATCTATGAAGAAGAGGAAGAAGGTCTATGTGGAAAATATGCATCATTAATTGAACAAAGAAGGAAGCAGTGATCAAAGGAGGAGAGGGGGATACAATGATGGTAAGAATAATTTCTGCTATGGTAGGTCCTGGATCTACTCCATATCCTCCTCCTGTTTTCTATCTAAAGGCCTTTTATAGATGTCTCTTAATTTCTTTCCCTTCATCACTAAGTCCTTTTAAGTCTATTTAAGGATCTCCTGTCAATATGAGGAGTGGTATGAGTGGTATGAGGAGTGGTAGAGAAGGGAGGTGTATTGTAGGACAAGGTCCGAGACCCAAGAGAGCTGAAGTATAGGAATATCGATGACTCAGTCACTTGAGTAAAGTTTCCGTTTGGATTTGGAAACATTCTAGTACATAGAAGAAAATAGTTATTTCTGGAAAGATAGGTAATTTAGGCTTTGTAAAAACTTCTGTGCCAGGCAATGGAAAAAGTGTTAAACTGTCTATAACCAAACTTAGATTGGGACAAGATGCAGTCAGAGGTGCTTGTTGGAACACATGGAAGCAGTCAGTGCTTAAAGGCCTTTCATTTCACAAGTCCTCCAAAGCCTAGTTCTGAGAGGAAGCAAATACCTTTGAAAAGTCCAGATTATGCTTTGCAGAGTCCACTATGATGGATTGCTTTGGAAAGGACAATTTTGTCTATTTTCACAGAAATTAG
Source organism: Rhynchotus rufescens (assembly GCA_032273925.1). Classification (NCBI taxonomy): domain Eukaryota; kingdom Metazoa; phylum Chordata; class Aves; order Tinamiformes; family Tinamidae; genus Rhynchotus; species Rhynchotus rufescens. The sequence goes on from JAVCKT010015678.1 coordinate 26,972, forward strand.
ATGCTTCAATTCAAATGGACATCTTGTATCAGCATCCTCCCTCCATACCTTTTTTCTGGAGTGAATTTTTGGACTGGAGATAGAGCAAACTAGAACTGAATTTTGATGTTAGTTTGTGTCTCAGTGGGTAACTCCACTTGTAGTTCTTTTTACTGAAGTGTAAATGTGGGTACAGTTTTATCCTCTAGCAGTATGAGACTGTAATGTCTGTCAGATATATTGTTGCCCGCAAACATGATGCAAACTCACTTGCCAAAAATATTTTTGCATGCCAGGCAGCTTGTTTTGAGCTCTCTAACCAAAGCTGGTTGAAACATTCTGAGAAAAATCTCTAAAATTGGAATAAGCAGATTGCTGGCATCTGTTATTTTTCAGTGCTGAGCGATCTTTAAACATTGTGTTTGATTTGAGTTGCAATTTTTCCCCTCACTTCAGTTTCACTTCTAGATTTTGGGGTTTATTTATGTCCTTTGCCTCCGTTTAATCTTTCTTTGCAGTTGCAGGAGGAAATGTAGCAGAGAAAGTAAGTCTTCCATTACTCCATGCTCCTAACATAGTCAAGAGGGCAAAAGGTTTAGCTAAGATCTCTCTTCCTCATGCTTTCTTAGAATAGAAAGATGTAGAAAGGTGTTGCTTCATGGCCCTTTTGAGGGGAAAACAGACCAATGTAAATATGAAGATGCTTCAAAACACAGATTAAGTTTTAGAGTCATTTTTGGGGAAAACATATCAAAACATTTTTTAATGAAAAGTGAACTACCAATCCTAGAGATTGGAGGGTTTTCTATGAAGTGCACAACAAGGTAAGATCTGAAAGCAGCTGTGCCACTGATGGCAAGCGAGCAGATATGTACGTCTGACCCGCTGGGCTGCTCAGTTATCGTGAGTCAGTGGGGGTTTTAAACACTCTCAGGTCCCTCCTGATGGGGACCAGTGAGGGTGATGTGGACCTTTTTCCACAAACCACCTGGGCTTCACGACAAATGTCAGGTTCTGGCCCTCTCTGTAACTTCCCAGTCATCCAAGCCGTGTCCTACATACACAGCACTCCAACCACAAAGCCTTTTGAATGAAATAACAGCCCATTTCTTGAGTTTTGGGATGTTTCTCCTTTTTTTTTCAACTTGTTTTGGCTGATCTGTTTTTTTCTGTGATGCAATTGAAGTGAGATGTGTTGAGAAAGCTTGTGCTCTCAGCAGATTGCTGCTGATATCTTGGTGCTTATGTGGTGCTCAATATGCAACATGGAATCTCCCGAACGGAGCAACGTGGTAGCAGATACGTGCTAATGAGAAATGGCAAGCGAATCAAAATTAATCATTGTAAGGAGCAGTTTTTAAGCAGTTTCTTGCCTCAGCAGTGAGTATGGTTCAGTAGTTTGGACAGTCTTTTAGCATCTTTGAAGATTAAAACTCTCTATCAATGTAGTGTAAACTTGCATTAGTTATTTACAGCTACAGGCATGAAAGAACTTTGGGCATGACTCGGGGATTTGCAAGGTCTATCTCCTGGATGTCTGTCTCCTGGAGTGGACACCACAGGCTTGTATAGGTGTCTAATCTTCCATGCAACATAGAGAAGCTGTTGGTGCCTATGGATAAGGTTCATGACAGCCAGGCATGCAGAGTGGACACCCATTTAAGATAGCCAGAAAGAAGTGAGTTTGAGAGGGCAGTCCATCTGGGAGATGAGAGCTTTATGGTGCTGTGAAAACTCTCCTGGAAGTGAATTTCTACAGGCCTCTCTACAAGGTGATGCGGATATATGTAAACGGGAAGAAAAAATGGTTTCTAAAACAGACACAGCAAGGAGATTGCGATGTCCAACAGTGATAAAGCTGTGAAAGTTCTCTATGTGAACTATAGAGGTTCACATAGAGATTAATAAGGTTGCACAGTTTCTTGACTGTTGGTTAGTAAGAGTGCAGAGAGCTGCAAGGACCTGGCAAACTTTCTGCCTTTAGTTCTTGGGACCTCAGCACTGTGTGTCACTGTACAGAAGTCATCATCCTATAGAACTGGATAGATTAGAAACAAATTACTGCTCTGTATGATGGCTTGGCATTTGGTGCATTCACTTGATAGGCTGCAGTGGACCTTCTAAGGCCTCTTCTTCAGTGGCAGGTGTTAAGTCCTCACGTCCAGAAGAGGTTTGAGGATGAAGTGAGGCACCCTCAGTTGCTTCGTAGGAGCTAAGCAGCTTTGTGGTGCCTGCAGACAGGAGTGTGACTACAGCTCAGGGAGCAGAGGCCTGGGTCTTTGCACAGGACATTCTGTGTATTTGGTGCGAGGGGCACAATGGACACAAGAACAGCCCAAGAGGGTTTGGGGACGTGGGAGTAGCCACACGTGGCTGTGTGGCCCTTAGTCTTGGGGAGTCCATCCTTGTCCCCTTGCTCCGGGGGTCGCTGACGTGGCCATGCAGGTTAACGGGAAAAGCTGGGGAGTCTGCAATGCTGACATCAGGGAGAGCCTGGCGTGGAGGCACTCGAGTAACAAATTGAATAGTGAATATCTTAAGATGACTCTGGTTTATTGTCCAGATCAGGTCAGCGGAAAAAATATTGGGAGACTGAACAAAAAGACAGGCTGCTTTAGCAGATAAATGGACTGATCATTTCGCATTGAGGAACAATCTCTAAAACATAGTTTACTGCGCAGCTGAGGACTGAAGCATTTGCTGATGCCAAGAGCTCCTTCTCTGACCCTAGGCACGCGTGGAATTAAATGGCACAGTGTTTTTTGATGGTTAAACTCCCCGAAGAAGACACTCCATTTGTTACCAGGACTCTGATGAAGTAAAGTGTGGTTTATATGTACAAGGCCGGCCTTCAACTCATCTCAGAATGAATGGAGAGGTAAAATTGAATTTTACACTCCTGCTGCTATGATTAATGTTCCCGGGCTCCCATCCAGGAGCTGGCCACACGAGGGCAATGCAGGCTCGCATTGGAGCGAGGCGACGGCTGCTCCGTGCGCTTATGCACAGCGACACTGAATAAAGGGGAGTCTGCATAAATGAATAGCTCTTGTAAGAATAAACCTGTTACAGCAATAAATTCCCTGCATAGCCATCTCAGCGCGGCCCTCTGATATGAGGCTGCACCTGACAAAGGAATAAACTTGTTAGATGAAGAAAGGAGCACATATACATTAAATCAGGGAGCCTAATGCCGTGGGACGGAGCGGCAGTGCAGGGCGGGCGCTGAACGTTCATGCTGCCTGCTGAGCGCTCAGCAGCTACGTTGCAACCTGCTCGCACTCCAGCCTTGTGCTCCAGCCTCCAGGCAGGCTTGGATGGGGGGCACGGGAAGACCTAGAGGGATTCTGAGCTCCTTGCAGGCATGGCAGGAATAAGCTGCCCACTATGCCCAGAAACCTGTGTTGTCGTAGGATGAAAAAGGTGGGTGAGACCTGTTAGGGACCTCATCTGGATTGGTTGGCCTGAGCAGAAGCGAGCTGGGAGGCCACATCCTTGCACTGGGGATGTGCTGTCTCTGCTGCATCTGCCCTTACGGCTTGTCCTGCCCTGCCCGGCCACTCTCTGGGACTCCAGCGTAACTGCTAGTGAGCAGCCTCTGATTCCTTCCCACTAGTCCCACTGGAAAATTGAAGCATTTGCAAAACCCTTTGCTGCTAAAGAGCGTTCGCTGGTCCTTCTCCACAGCCCTTATTCTGGAGAAGTCCTGCTGCTCGGTCCTGTCTAAGGAATGGCAAATATCACCCTTCTTCAACCTCCCTGGTGAGAGTTCAGCCACACGCGCTGCAAATGAATCCTCCTTTCTCCTTTTCCCTGGGTGCAAGGGCTGAGCTGGGCATAGGCACTACTCAATGCACCATCCTTCCCACTGCAGCATGTGGAAGAGGTTTGACTCCCTTCATTCAGCACCGCAGCAGAGCAGCATTTGCCCACGTAAGCACTCATAGGAAGGCATTAATGCTCAAAGCACCAAAAGGCAAAATGCAGCGAGGAAGTCAAGCAAAGAGAATTGATCCATTCTGAACCCCAAGGTAGAAGGAAATTCCCAGAACAAGCAGGACCTGAGGCAGGGAAAAAGTGATTGTACTTTTTTTTTTTTCCTTCTGAAATAACGTCTTTTTCATTCTACAGTGTGATCTGTTAGATATAAGGATTAGTCTTTGAATGTTTGGAAATTATCTACAGCACTAAATAAATAACACAATGTGTAGGCAGTTGTAAGTTTGAAGCTCTAGCGTGTTAGATATAAAGACATTTAAGTGCTGAAAAGTGATTTTTTTTTTAATTGAAGCAACATATTAAAAAGCAAAAATCAAGAATAGGTTGGGCTTGTAGAGGCCCTTGTAGAGGAACGTCTCTGTATTAATACAGATAGTGCAGCGGGTTCTCCTGAAGTTGAGCATATTATGTACCTAAAACCACAGCAATTCCAGCTGGGTATCTCCAGCCAACAATCTATAGCAAAAGTACAACAAGGTAAGCAATCACCTTTCACGCTCTCTGCATCCCTGAGCTCAGGATTTTAAAGGCTAAAAATCATGGGTCTCTAATAGACCCGCAGGAAATAGAAATATGGAAACCAATTAGATTTGGTTCACTGAAATCAATGGAATTCCCCTGTCTGTGGAGTTCTAACAGGACTGAAAATAGAACTGTGCAACTTATTATTCTTTTGGATTTTTTGTTATTTTTCTACATGAGTGAAATTTAAAAATCGAAGTATCAGATGAAACATTTTTACTTTGCATTTTGCTCTTGGATTGCAAAATCAAAAATCCTAATTTAGACTGTATGAAATGTTCTGTTCCACGTGAATTAATTCATTTTGCTTTTATCTTTAAACTGAGGCACACTTGTGAGTGAAACTGCTGTTCTAAAAAGAAAAAAAAAGTAATATTTTAAAAATTCTGAAGTGAAAATGACTTAATATTTCCAAAATTGTTTTAATTTTTATCTGTATCTAAATGAATTCACAAATTCTGATCTTGGTTGTAGTGCTGGCTTAAGCTAACCCCTAACTACCTGTTTCTGCCTCTTTTCTTTCTGTGTTTGATCTATATCTGTGCCCTGTGGATCTGTTCCCTGTCTGATTCCCCCGGCTCTGCTTGATTCACGGCTCAACTACACAAGGTCAGGGAATGGGAGAAGTTGCAGAAGGGATTTCCAGGGATGCTGCTTCCAAATTCCAAACTTAGGGCGTACTTTTTTTCACAATTAAAGTGGATGAGTGAAATCTTGCTTAATTCTAGGTGTAATCATAAGTTTTGCATATGCTATAAATAAATGAGTTGACGGATTTATGTTCACTGCCTCTCAGTTGCTGTACACGAAGTGCATGCAGAATAGGTACAGTGAGCTTTCAGCCCTTGAAATAAGACCAAAGAAGTGAGTACACTTATTTTTCCTTTGTAATAGTGGGTTTCATTGGAGGAAATATGATGTGCATGTACAGATTATACTGATCTCACAGTACTTGTAATGCACCCAACTGGAAAAATGAAAATAATTTCCCCAAGAGGCTCTGTTTCCAAAGGCTTTTTAAAATTGCTTAATCGCAGAACATGTATATTTGTTTTTCCATACACGAACTGTCCGACTGTTCAGATTTGAGCTAAGATGTGAAGTGGGAGTCGTCAGCTGCTGGGTGGACAAGGTAGAAATCCCAGGGCTCTGGAAATGAGATTGGTTGGAATAGCTGGTTTAGTACCTGAGGAATTTTCTTGGATATTTAGAGATATTTGGGGCAGCCTTTTGCTAGTCTTAAAAGCAGCTGCCTGCTGCCAGTGATGTACCTGAAACATGAAAGGTTTCCTTGCACTCCAGCTGTTTCAGAGCATTTTACAGTGAGATTAAACCTCCTGTGCCTTAAGATCTGTGCAGCATTCCCCAAGAAATCCTTTGGACTTGGCTTAAATCTACATCAATAGAGAGACAGACAGACAGTCGTGCATTTGGGAACCACTGAGGGAGCATTTAGTTTCCTAGGCCACATGAAATGCTCTTTATTTTGCCTAAGATTTTGCTGAGCTACTGAGATGGGAGGAAATATTTTCATTTTTGGTGAGGAAGATGCGCTTTCTGCTTGTAAGTATTTTTGCTCAGCTAGTGGAAAGATGCCTTATTCTAGGATGTTAAAGGACAGAGCAGGTTAGCTTGTTACAGGGGTCTTTAAAAAAGTGTCAAAGCTGCAGCAAGTACATTAAACTTGGGATTTGGGATAAACTTGAGACTGGTAGCTCTTTAGTATCTAGTGAAGTATCTGTATTGGTATAAGGGAGTTGTAATGAAGAACGTTAAAGGCCTCGCTCAGTCTGCCTGGTCTTGGCACTGTTGCTAGGACGTCCCCACGTGGAGCTGCTGCAATGGAGGCCGGCGAGCGCCCGGCTGACAAACAAGGAACGTCTGGAGGATGACAGTGAGTCAGGTGAAAAAAGGAAATCGCCTTTTTGACAGTCTGCTGTTGTGGGGAGGGAGGAGGGGAGGAACTGTGAGAACGAGGCGCTGAGGAGAAAGGGGATAAGTTAACATTAAATGGGCATGTGGTGACAGGGGGGGAAATGGCGGGACAGCAGGAAATGCAGTAGGAGCCTGGAGAAAATCGATACGAGATAAGCGTTGCAGGGGTAGCGCTGTTCATCAGGTGACAAAGTTAAAGGCAGCGAGACACTAAAAGTGAGAAAATATCACTGACCCCCTGCAGTATTGATCAAACAGCTGAGCCGCTCAAGGCCGAAGTCACTAATAAAGTGAGACATATCAGCAAGAAGCCCATGAGAGCAGATGAGTTGGCTTGCGAAGGTCTTAAAAATAAAATGTATCTGCAAAAGTTCTTGTTAACCATCTTTGTCTTGTGGAGCACAAAGGGGACAAAGCAGCATTGAGGAGAGGCACGAACTGGGAACTGGAACGCTTGGAAGTTGGTTATGTTAACAAAAGCTTTTGAAAACGCTGTGGATTTTGTACTGGAGAGAAAAGAGGAGCTGGTAACACTAGGGAGAGCCAACAGTGCTGCAGGTGTCCTCTGAAATCTGCCCAGCATCTGGGCAGAAACCTTGGCCTGGAGTCACATCCCAAGCTCGCTGCCAGACAAAATGGGGCTGGGGTGTTTAATGCCCTATTTCTTTCTCTCTCTTCAATAGATCAGATCAGCAAGGTATGCCAGGACGGCAACAAACCCAGTTATCTCGTTGGCTTCCTCATGTGCCAAGATCTGACCCCAAGCCAGAAGGTAGAGCCTGGGGATTGCTGCAGCTGGGGAGCAGAAGTCAGTGACAGCAGACACCTGCAGGTAAGGAGCAGGCCTTGTCCAGGAAAAAGACCCCTGTTCCAGTGGCCTTTTGCTCCAGAAGGGCATTTTATGGAAAGAGGTCATTTCCAGATGGTGGACATCAGACTCCTGGAGTTTCACAACTCCTGCTGAATGGCCCACAAAGGTAACTAAGGAAAAGCAAACTGTTATAACAAGCTTGTTGTCCAAGGTGAGCATTGGTACGCCACAGCAATGTTCATGTCCTCTCGTAAAGTCTTTGCCATTTTGCCTATTTTAGAAGTTTCTGTGTAAGGCTAAATGATCTGCTTGGCGACTTTTTGTTAAAATGGCCCTTTGTTCCAGCAGGCTGTCTTTTCTGGAGCTTTTGCCCAACTCTCTTGAGCAATAAAGAAGAAGAAACATACTAACTTAAGGTATGCATGAGATCCCTGTCATATTAATGAAGTGGTATCAGAAAAGCTTGTGTATCATCAATAATTTTATCACAAAAGGGGCTCCTTGAGAAGGTTCGGAGCGGGGAGGGAAGAGGAGAGTCCCAAAAGGAAGCTAGCAAAGAAGGGAATTTATGTAACTTAGCTATAGAGAAATGTTAAAGTAGTTGCTGTCCTCATCAGATTTCTATACGATACTAGAAATGGCTATACCTTAAATTTCTGTTTGAAGACCCTAAAATGAGAAGACAATGTTTATAGTGATGGATAGGGTTACCATTGGAAATGCACTGCGGATTTCACCTGTGACATTGACTATTCTACATACAGCAAGGACAGATCAAAGAGTAAAGACAGATTAATTTAATTAAATCAATATGTGCTCACTAAGTCTCATAATAAAATCTTATATAAAAACTTTGGGAGAAAAAATGACTACCCTTGCAAAGTGTGAGATGAAACAACTGTTTGTTCATGAAATATTTCTGCAATAATTTAAAAGGTATTTGTTTGAGTCTCCTCATTTCCCCATTCATTTCACATAACAGAAGAGTTGATGTCTAGTTTTTCAGAGGTTTTTCTTTTGCTAGTAGTTCTCGTAGTGTTGAAAGTACTAGGGCAAAAGAAGGGATGCTCCATCCGCACTGCAGCCTCACCTCTTATCAAAAGGTATTTAAATGACAACAGCCTTGCTTTGCTCCAAATGCTCTTCCCCAGTTCCTGTTGGTGTTACCTTTGAGATGGTTGCTCTGTACTTGAGTGCAGTGAGGCTATAAGCTCCCTTTTCCGGATGAGTTGGATACCTGGTGGACCTCAGAGGCAGAGGGTCCTCTTGAGCTTGCCTCTCACAGCCAAGCTCAGAGGTCTGCTGCAGGGACCAGGAAATTAAGATTTAGAGTAGCATGAGAACAGCGTGTCTTAAAGATTATACTTGTCATTACACATACTGTGGGGCTATAAGGTTTGTCAGGGCAAATCTGTGCCCAAATCATGGCATTGGTTGATGGAGAACTGTGGTGCTGAGTTCTGTCAGCATCTTGTGCCCCTAACAATCCTCACGTGCTCCTGCTTCCTTTCTGACCCTCAGCAACCTTTGCCATGGCCTTTGCCTTCTCTCTATCCATATGCCTCTGTACACAGTGTTTTGACAGGGTTTTATAGCTCTTCCACTGAAGGCAATATCCATTTCTTTTCATCTATGACTGATGAATTCCAGTTTTGTGCCTTGAAAATTTACTGTACATTTAGAGTAACAAAACAAGCAAACAAAAAACCACATTTCTCCATCTCAGAATCTCAGATAACTAAGCCATTAAATCCACCGCAAATTACAGGATAGATTAATTGCTGTATGTCTCCTGATGTGCAATACTCCAGCAAAGCAAAATGGCCAGTAAACACAGCTTGAGTGAATAACCTGGGTGGATCATGGTCTTTCCTGGAAGGACATAATGTGGAGTGGAAGAAGAGGAGAGGTGGAGTCAAGATAAACATGTTTCTGCTGTTTTTCCCGGTGAATCAAGTGTGAAACTGAGTATAGGGCATTTTATGATCAAATCCCAGAGATAAGCATGCTTCGGAGAGGGACACTTGTGTTTATTTTGATGGGCATCCCAGGCTGTCGTTTCTTCCACATTCCCCTATCTAAACTAGGAGCAAAGATCAAGGTTTTTATAAGACCCATGATCCTGAGGGTGCAGCTACTGAGCACAGTTTTTTTTTTTTTTTTTTTTTTTCTTCTTGCAGGCCCCATTTAAAGCTTATTGGGTTTTATGCTTTTACTTCTTCAGAAGTCATGAGCCGAGCTCCTAGGGCAGACGGGAGGAATTATGAAGGCTCTTGAACAGCCACCACAATCACTGTGCAGCAGCACATGTGTGGGGAGGTAGCCTGCTGCTGACCTTCAGAGAGCATCCACGACAAGCTTTTTCCAAAAATGTCTGAGTGTGATTTGTTGCTAACTTCATTGTTAACTTTGCTAGGATCAGAGAGAGGGTTTATGTCTACTCTTAAATCAAAGGGGAGTTCCTTTCCTTTAAAGGATCCAGATCTTTGAGTAGCTGCATTGCTACTGTGAGTGCTGTTACATCAGAAAACTGTGTATAGATAGAAAGTCTCCGAGGTTTCCCATTCAACTTTAACTGATCTTATGTCCCATGTCATGCCCAATCATTTATAATTTCATGAGGATTACCTTGCTGGATCTGGGTCACTGGAAGCTTGAGGAACGGCACAGATTTTCTGATGTCACAAGGACTGAGGACATTGATCCCTCCCTTAATTTCTCCCTTTTGGTTCATGGATGTCCTTGTAGCTTCTGACATCTCAGAAAAAAAGATTCCCATTTCCCAGCAGAGACGTGTAGGTGGGAGTGTGGCTGCTGCAGGTGCCCCTCACATCTGAAGACCATTTCCTATCCGTGACCTCTCTGAGGGCTTTATTTCTACCATAGATTTTTATTTATAAACCCTGTTGCTCACTACGATCCAAGCTATTACTGTGCTCTGGACATGTTTGTCCCAGGGAAGTCTACTCAAGCTTTTGAGAAAGGAGAAGTGGCTAAATGAAAAGTGCTGTCCCGTTTCACAGTAAGCTTCAGTACTCCTAGTTGGTAGTCCAGTCTGAGTCCATGTCTGAGTGGTGGCCATCTCTCACCACTCTGGTCTTCTGTTTAACAAGGCTCTGGTGTTCATCATGAAGGGCTTAGGAGTGGCCCATCCTGCTCATTCTATCCCTGCCTTCCCTCCCAAAGGGAAGCTGAACCCAATTTGCTGCTTACACAGGGGCACTGAGTGCCCCCTAATAAGGAACAACGATCCCTCCCGACTCAAAAGGATGGAGCCCAAGGACCTGGGCAGCGCCGCTGCCTCGGAGAAGCCAGACCAAGTTGTCGGATAATGAACGATGCGCCGCCGAGCCCCGTTAGGTGAGCGCTCTGCCGCCTGTTGGTATGGTAACGGCCCCGAGTCGGCGCAACGCGCCACCCGCATCACCGTCGGCCTATTTGTCCTTGTCTAATTATTATTACTCTTTGCATTTTCTTCCTGTGGATGAGTAATGGAAGAGGGTTAGAGGGAAGGGAAGGTGCAGGGGGAAGAGAGCAGTGATTTGTGGGAGAGGTATCTCAACTTGGAGAGGAGAACATTTATCTTGTTGAGCTTCCGTGAGAAGCCAGGAGTCCAGGATCACCAGCAGTTGTACGTGGATGTCTGTGGAGGTGTCAGGTCTGTGATGACGGATGGTGCTTGAGTGGGGACTGTTTTAATTAAGCTGATTTGGATCCATGAATGGCACTTCTATTTGCGTTTTGATTTCTAAATGTTCACCAGTGAGTTAGTTGTTTTGAAAGCAAGCTGTGTCCTGATGGGACCTAGGGAGTTGTAAACTCCGAAGACTTCTCAGATCTTAATCCAAACCATTGCATTCCTCCTTAATAACTAAAGAGTTGCTTCCCCCTTTTCATAAGAGTTACTTTAATGAATGAAATTAGATTAAACAGTCATTTTCTGGTCCTAGAGCCAAACTTAAATCTATGTTATTCAGGACAGAAGTTTTTAACTGAGACAACAGTCGTAGCTTTGTGAGTAGTCTTCCTTCAGTCAAGCATGGTGGAGACCACAGGAAAGCAGAGATGCTCCTTGGGGCACAGTGGTTTTGTTAGGACATCGTATGGGTCTGGACCAGATGTGATGATAGGTGGGAAGTAGACTGCTGAGGCGTCTTGTTGGTATGTGGTCCCACTTGCCTTGCTTTTTGCTCTTCATCTGAAGATGATTCCCAGGATAACGTTGCCAGATACTGAGAGGGGATCTTTTCTGTTCCCTGTGGTCTGGTTTGGAACCAGATAGCCTGTTTTAGAGGACTGCCAACTATTTTGGCCTCTTGGATGTGACTGGGGTGCAGAGGAGGAGAAGGACTGAGGGTTTTATGAGAGCTGAAGAAGGCACACTAGTTCCCATTACATAGTGATGCATAAATGAGAATTTTGAGTTTGTCAAAATAGAAGTTACAGTCTGATGCTGGCTCTACCAAGCTTTTGTTAACGGAGCATTTATACCCTTCTTTCACACAAGTCGTCTGTGGTGGTGTCAGTGAATGCTGCACACCTGCAACAAGTAGCCTAAATTCCATATTAATGGGTTGGCAACAAGTATTTAGCAAAGAACAGTTTATATCTTCTGTAGAGCTCTCATTTGATGTAACAAATTTCCTCTCTATTTTGAGCACTGTCTAGATATCTTAACTAATAAATATCTAGTTATCTTGCTACACAAGATAACTAAATAGTTATTAGATAGTTATCTTGCTAACTGATTCTCTATAGAAGCTCAATCTGCACAAGTGCATAACCACACCTGTGGTTATGGAGAATTTGATGTTTATATTGCTCTTTATGACTTTATAAGCCTTTAGACCATTGTAACAGCAGTGGCTTTCCACTGTTAAAGCAGCACCTTTTTTTTTTTGTTTGCATAGGCCTTACCTTACAGATCAGACATTTCTTATTCCTCTTCCATAGAAGACAGTGGATAGAAATAGCAGATGAGGTGTTATCATTCAGGATGCTCACAGGATGCATGAAAAAACATCCAGTAGCTCCTTTTTAAAGATAATAAATGCATGAGTGGGAAGATACTGATCCTGGATTGAAAACAGAAGGATTTCTGTAGAACTGTGTTTTACCTATGATCTGCAAGAAAACAAACTTGCAGTATTTAGGACAGGAGAGGTGGAAGAAGGGCTGTGCCTGTTGAACTGTGTGTGGCTTCAAGTACCTGAAGGGGGAATATAGGGAGGAAGGAGCCAGTCTCTTTTCAGTGGTGGTCAGTGATAGGACAAGGGGCAATATAATGTAAAGAGAGTAAAGGAGGGAAGCAGGTTTGTGGTGGTTGGTTGGTTTTCTTGTCCTTTGACAGAATAATCCAAAATTCTTGAAAGTCTTCCTGGCGGGCAGCTCTCTGGGACCTCTTTGTCTATTTTGTTGCCTGTTAAAGGTCTTGTAAACTAAAGCCGTCTTTTTTTTTTTTTTTTTTTTTTTTTTTTTTAAATGTATTGGAAAATTTTTAAAAATTAACAAAAATAAAAATTCAA
>JAVCKT010015680.1:0-26941 GCA_032273925.1 Rhynchotus rufescens
AAGTAAGATAGGGGGAGCAGTTGTTGCTGTTTATCCTCAGGATGTAAAGAATTAAATGCATTAAATGAAGTCCTATAGGACCCAGGCCTGCGTTCAAAGCTGCTCAACATCATCTCGATCCCAAGAGCCAGAGGTTAAGGCAGATTTGCAAGCAGCTCTATCAAGAGAAGTGCAAGGAAAGCCAGGACAAACCTCAAAATGAATCCACGTTTCGATGAGGAAAAGGAAAAGCAAGAAAAGAGGGTGCTGGAACAAGAGCAGCATCTGAAGGGCAAGTGAAGAAACCTTCTCCCTTACTCGGTGCTCAAAGACCTCAGCAAAAACCCTGCTGAGAGACAGGGCACCCAGTGGGGATGCAGGGAGCTGGGGCCCTTTGGAGTCAAGAGGAAGGCTGAGGCACTCACCGTGCAAACAGAACTGCAACGTTTCAGAGATTTCTCCAGAAAAGGTTTCTCACATCCCACATTTTGCATTTGTGAGGGACAGCGGTCATCCCATCCTTAGGATGATAGCCCAGGAAGCAGAGCAGCCACCAGCTGCACTGCTAAACAAGATGACCTGGAATAGTTTGGGGTGCTCAACTGCTCCTCTACTCTCTGCTCACTTGCTCCTTGCCTCCTTTCTGCGCTTTCAGCTGGATCTTGCCAGGGCAAATCTGTTACAGTGGGGATCATAGTAGGTTGGAAGATCTTTTCCTACCATAATGATGGTTGGAAAAGGTCTTCAAGATCAAGTTAAGCCCTGGAGTCAGCCCCATGTTTCTCTTTGACACTATGTATGCAATCAAAGCATTAGATCTTGTGTATATTGTCTTCTGCTGGTGCAGCCTCCTCGTGGTGAGATACTGGTGCCTTTTGCATATTTTCCCAGTTATTGGTGCAGCAACAAGGAAGATTCAAGCATTGAAAAACATTTCTCAAAGAGTTTCCCTTTGACCTCATATGAAAAACGTTTCTCAAAGAGTTTCCCTTTGACCTCATATCTGACCATGCTTGGAGCAAGAGGCTGGACCCGAGTCCTCCCCAAATCCCTTCCAACCTAAATCACCTCATAATCCTGTGGGATGGAGATCGAGCTGATAACACCCACTTCCCAGGAGCACAACCCACACATGGAGCTTTGTCCATTCCCAGCTCTTTGATTACACAGCCCTAGAAGAAGAAGGACTGGAGAGAAGAGTCTGAGTGACCCTAATTCAAGGACAACGTCTGCATTTTCCTTCTGGAGTCATGCAGCAAAATAATAGATTCCCAATAAGATTATATGTCTATATAAACTGATAGAGGTATCAACTTCCCTCTTGATTCCTAATATAAAAAAGTCCATTTTCATTTTAGCCAGGACTTCTAAAAATCAAATATAGCTTTTTGTGCTTTCTGAGGTTATCTGTGTGGGAAGGGATCTCAAGAGAGGATCAAACCCAGGACAGGATGAACTTTACCTGACCAATCCTTCAAGAAATGTTATTTAACACAAATCTTCAGAGCATTAAGATTCTGCAACCTGCTCAGGTGATTTAAACCTAGTTTGCTAATTAATGATTAATTAGTTCTTTACTGTGTGGTCCTTGTACTTGCAATCACACCTCTCAGCTCAGAAAGCTCTGTAAAACACTAGGACAATATAAAGAGTGACTAAGCAGAAGAATCGCAGACTCACGATGGTTGGAAAAGACCTTTAAGATCATCAAGTCCAACCATAAACCCTTCAACACCATGCCTTCAAACCATGTCCCAGGTCAAGATCTCTTCCAGGACCGGTGTAAACGAGGGGTGGATGAGTTTCTAAAATGCTTTACTACTCTGTTTGGAAGGAAACATCCCAGAGAAAGAGAATTGGGTCTTCTCTTCTCAGCAAAGCTTGGTTTCCATCACATGAGCCAGTGCTTTGCCCATAACCACACATAAATCCAATCAGACCCGCTTGAAACCTCTACAACGTGCCTCGGAATCCCTCAGGAAGCTCCAATCCGATGGGATAACCCCCTAATTCTTCTGTACACACACCAACACTCAACACTGCTCTAGCAGGTGAGCAATTCTTACGTCGATAGAGTATATCGTGCGGCTCCCGGTGGAAAGGTGCTCATCTCCAGGCACTTCGCTGCTGTCAGCCACTTGGCACAGAGGAGGTGGGTCGCTCTCCGGGGCCTTCCGATAAATGAGATGTTGGAACGAAGAGGAGTTTTCAATGGGCTCGATTTCATACAGCAAGTCCCCGATTTGCAAGACGCCACTGCGGATTTTCAAACAGAAAAAAAGCAGCTAAGCCATTCGATAAAACTATATTTTTTTCCAAAAATATGGAAAAAAAAATATAAATATGAAAAGAAACAAGGTGTATGAACCCTTAGAAGAGATTCTAAACAAATGAGAGACAACCAGCAATTTCATTAGGCTTTTCTTGTGCCAAATACAACGGAAGACGATTTGATGGCAAAAAGGGTTGCTGTGGATCTGCACTGGGAGCACAGCGTCTGTAATCCCATGGCTGGAGATGCTGGATCTTCCCGGTGGCTGGGAATGCAGAAGACACTTTTGTGACTTCGGTGCTCCTTGGACAAGCCCATATTTTATGATTTTTACAGGGGAAGATATGGAAATATTCATTTTATCTCTTTCATAACGCTGCTCCTGTTGTAAGTTCCAATGGGAACTTAGAAGGAACTCATCAAACACATCCCTAAGAAGAGGGATGGAGAGGGGGATCTCATGGGGATTGGCCTCGTGAGCAGCTATTTGCTTTTCCGCAGGCTTTTGAGATCATGGAGAGTGAGACTGTGTGTGGAAAAATGCACCTAGAGCACAAGGGCTAGATTTTGGGTTAAAACTTAGCAACTTTGGTTCATTTCCTAGGGATGCTGGCTACAGAAACACTGTGTAAATGGAGTAGCAGGAGAAACTTGAGTTTTGTGGCTCCTGGAGGAACAAGTTTCTAGCTTGGCATTCAGCAGGGACAGCCCATGACTGCACAGAGGATTTTCCATTATTTATTTGTTCATGGATGTACTTTGCTACATCCATCCTTTCTGTGAGCTTTTGGGAAGGTCCCTAAGGTGCAAATTTTTGGAGAAGAGCAACAGCTTTGGACTAACAGTGTTGTAGTGGGATATTATAAGTTCAGTCCTGCTCAGTTAGACTGTGCAGCTGGGGCTGGTTCAGTTAAAAATTCTCTTAATTTTCATGGGTATTTCTTTTTGCTTGACTATTACTCTAAAGTAAATGAGTTTTCCAGTAAAGACCTCAAGAGAAATGGCCATGATGTTCATGGATAACCACTGGTTTAGTGATGTGTCCTTGGGAAGACTGGTTTTTGAGAGACAGTGATGCCCTTCCTGCTTTCCATCGAGCGTTCAGAGCATGCAGCATCATAAATAAATATATTTGAAGCCTCAGAACTCACCTAAACAGGATAGTTTGCTTTGCAAAGTTAGTCCTAGGCATGCAAAAGCTTCCACCTGCTTGCTCAATGAGGAAAGAATTTAAATCACCTTCTTGGGACAAGGATTTTGTTAAATCCTCATGCTCATTTCAACTTAAAAACCTGATGCTCATTTCAAATCTCTGCTCTAGCTACTAAAGGGTCTGTAATGTGTTTTTTAATCATGCTCAAGGATTTATAGCTGGGTACCTGATGCCGAAGCACGTGCTGAGGTAGGCGAGGGACCCCGGGGAGTCTTCAACTGTGCCCTCGTAGTAGCAGTCCTCCTGCAAGAGCCAAATCCCTGTTACTCCATCGGCAGCTCCTGCATCCCCAGCACTTATTGCTGTGCTGGGCAGCACCTTCCCGGTGGGAAAAGCTTCCATCAAACAGGTATTTCATGTGCAAAAATAAAAAAAGAAAGCAGAAAATAAAGAAGTGAGGATGTATGATGTGATAGGGAAAAAACACGAGCTCACGTGGGCAAAAAGAAGCCCCAAATGGCCAAGTAAGTGCTACAGCATGAAAAAGAAACATGAAAATCGGGAGTCAAGGGAGAAATCAAAGCAGAGTTAATTAGGAAAGCTACTTGGAAATCAAAAAATGTTTCATCAGGGTCAAAGTAGTGAGGAAAAAATATGCCAGTCGGTGCTGGTGCCCTTAATAATAGAAAATAAAGCATTTTAATAATGATAGTTTAGTCCTTTTTGGTGTTTCTGGTGGTTTTTCTTTGGCTTGGAGGCAGGTTTAATCAGGAGCCCTTTGCTCCTTTGTGTGACTGTGTTTTTTCCCTTGGAGCTGTCACGGAGAGGTCAGTGCAGCAGTGTTAGAGTAACCACCATTGCAGATTGGACATAGTGGAGTCTGTGACTCCATCCAGAGCGTGTGGGTGCTGGAGGAATTCCAGACAGTTACACTAGTAAAATGTTCCTCCTGCAGCAAAGCTGTGTATGTGCAACTCCTTGGAAGGTGTAACTGTAAAATTACAGTTTTGTTATATGATTGCATGTGCTAGGTTTGTATGCCAGCAGAGTTATGCTGAGTACAGATCCCAGCTCTTCATCGCCTGGCGCCAGAACGGAGCTTGCAGGACTGTGGTGGGACAGGGCTGCAGGGCTGCTGTCCTGTCCTGGGGCTGCTAGTCAGCTGGGGCTATCTTTGTTCTTTTACACCTCCAGAGCAAAACAGTTTCTGCATTTTGCCCTGCCTCCCTCCATAAATCCCTTTAAGTACATTCGTAATGGCTGTTTCTCAAAATTGTTACATACGACTGCGCTGGTTCCTCTCTAGTGATCAAAATGCAGCAAGATTGAAGGCTTGTCTGTTGTTTCTTTGCTCCTGTATTTTGGGCTGCTTTGGGGGAGGCTGATTCCTGCAGTTACTGCTGCTTTAGCTGGCTTTTCTGCCTGTGATGTGCACAAGTCTACCCTCCGGTTCAGTCAGGTGAAAACCTTTGAGTGCAGAAAGAAGAAAGATTTCAAGACCACAAAATCTCTATGTATATGAGCTCTGTAGATCTGGATACTTCGATGTACTTTGACTGTGCAGCCTATACACACCAAGTCTGTATGATATTACCAGTTTGTCTTCTGCTCTTAGGTGAGGGTATTAAATTAAACGTTTAAAGCATTTAAATACTGAAAAACTGTGTTGGAGTTCAATAAATCTTTAAGCTAGACTTAAAAAAGAAAATAAAGAGAAACAAAAGAAAACAAAATGATTTAACACAAACAGTATTGGCAGAGCAAACAATTTGATTTGGTTTAGTGCACTGTTCTGTTTGACCCTGTCGTAATTCTTCATTGTTCTGTTTTTAGGGAATCCTGAGCCTTGAGTATTGTGTTGGTATCATCGGTGGCAAACCCAAGCAGTCATATTACTTCACTGGATTTCAAGGTTAGTGTTTTAATATGTTATGTCTCTTCAATATTATTCTTTTAGAGTTAGGAAGTTAATATAAGACCAGTGGGAAATAGCATGATTAAAATAGCAAAATGAGTACCTTATTAATTCATCCTATCCACCAAAGTCCAGTCATTTGTCATTTATCTCCTGTAGTAATTGGATTCTGTAAAATGTACATTTAATTTCCTTTGTTGCATAAACAAGGCATAATTTATCTGTTTCAGCAAACTTCAAGAGCCTTTGCTGTTACTGTCTGGCAGTTCTTATTTACATATTTACTTTTTGCTACTTTAAGTGGTGTTAGTTGATGCTTAAATGACAAGCAATATATTCTTCCTGTCAGGATGAAGTAGAACAATACATTTTTCATATGCAAACTCCAGAATATAATTGTGTGTTTGTAAAAGTAATTTTATCACCAAAAATTAAATGACAGTCTCATCACTTTATAAAAATTCTGCTTATACAAGCATATTTGATTATGCAAAAGTTAATCTGTCCTGCAAAAACCTATGCTTCAGTCAATGAATATCAGCCTGGCAAGCAGTTACTTGCTGGCTTTCTTTTTTTTTTTAAGCTGTTCTGCATAGAAATTGGATTGTAAGCAGTGTAATAATAAGGTGTTTTTTGAATTACTTGTCTTCTGTTTTGTCCTTGCAGATGACAGTTTGATTTACATGGATCCTCATTACTGCCAATCTTTTGTAGATGTCAGCATAAAGGATTTCCCTCTTGAGGTAGTATGGGATATAGACCTGGCACTGTTTTCTTCCCATATGAATCAAACACTAATTATTTAGAGACGTTCTGGCTAGCTGCATCTTTATGGTTTTAGAGTTACATGTTATTTATCAAAGTTCTGCCCTTCTCTGTAAGCTTATAAGCAACAAAAATGACCAGAGGTTAAATACTTGATATGTTGTTATAATTATTCATTTATCTTTGTCTGTTTCTTCTTAAAAATCTGAAAAACCTCAAAGATAGATGATCACTTTATTAAAGAGACTAGATACTACTTAGTGATCTAAACGTGAAATATTTACGTTTGTTTTGGGTCAGTTTATTATTTCAAGTTACAGTGAACATCAATGAGAGAATTACTGTACTATTCCACAGTACGCTTCTGCGTGAAGGATCCTCAGCGCAGCAGTTCAGTAAGTGCAGAAACACTCACTGGGTGCATCAGCTGCTGGGGATGGCACCAGCTAGCCTGACACACGCAGCTCCTTGTGCCACCGAGTTCTGCAAACACTTAGGTACTCCTAAATGTTCAAACATGGCTGCAGAAAAACATACTGCTCTTAAAGGAGGAGAAGGAATAAGTATTTATCTCCTACTCCTGAAATACTAATTACTTAATGTAGGTTTCTTTACTGAAAACCTTCAAGACTTGTAAAAAGTGGAAGTGAAATTTAAGATCAATGCCTTTTAAGATGATGAATGCAGGTCTTCGTCTCACGTATTGGAAATTGAGTAGGTGATCTTAAATTGATTGGTTATGCTTAGAATGTAAATCAAACAATTTGTGGTAGAGTCAGAGTTCTGTGGCTGCTCTTTTGTATGACAGTTTGCATTTACCTTAAACTGAGAGACTTAACTTCAATTTTCTTGTCTGTTGTGAAAAACCTTCTGTTAATGTATCAGTTTCAGAAGGGCGATACATTGAAGTCCATCACAATACCTTAATGAAAATGCCATCAAGCAGTATTTATGAAAACACCTTATGTATGTCAAAGGGATTCTCATGGGCTAATGTTAAAAGGTAGGGCTGACCTAAAGCAAACGTTACGTATTTATCAGTATTTACATTTAAAGGATGCTTTAATTAAAATGACACGTGGAAGTCGGAGGCTCTGTAGACATGTTTTTGAGATCATTTTAGCTTTTATACTGCTAAGATCTTCGGAAGGAGAGTTGGTGAGAGTCCCCGCTCTGCTGCTTTGCACCATGGCAGCATTGGGAGATTTAACCCGGACTCCTGCCCCTTATAGTAAAATATAGGGCAACTCTCTGAGGATTCTTGAGGTTTAATTGAGCAATCCTGACCAAAGATGGAGACATCAGAGTTGCAGAGCTGAAGTGACTTTAAGGTCACACTGTAGCCCAGTGGCCAGGCCAGAAAAAATACATATTTTTCTGTTTCTGTTCCTATGACTAATCTTCCAGATCGTGCTGCAGGCTGGCATTAATATGAATTTGCAAATAATAGTAAGGTTTTAAAATGTGTTTTGAAGGCATATGAACCAACAGCTTGGCTTGATCGCATCCTAATGCTTTTCTGCAGATGGAAAATATATTGCAGTTTAATGCTTAGTTCATTTAATAGCATTATATCTTTGTCCTGAGATGTCAAAAGTAAACAGAAATTGCTTTCTTAGTGTGGATAGTGGCTTGTTAGATTTATCTGTAGGGAGTATTTTCAAAATTGACAAATTGTCCAGAATAAGTTGGAAATCAATCCACTCTCTATTGGTTTCCAGAATCCATTTGTTTAGAGGAGTGGAGAAAAAAAAAAGGAAATGCCTCCCCAGTTCTGTGCTGCGCAGTGATTCATGTGGCTCGGAGGCGGCTGCCCTGAGCTCTGCACAGCGCTGGGCACCGGCGTTGCTGCTGAAACGTGCTGCGTGAGGCAGCGTTCCCGCTCGTGGCAGGGAATTCAGCTGAAGTTCTGCATATAGCACTTGAACAGCATTAGAAGAAAAAGGATAAACAAAGTAGTCTTTATAAATAGTATTTCTTTGCTTATTGTTTTTTATTGGAGGTGTCGTAGAAATGCCTCCATTAGATTAGTGATCATACGTAAAGAGCAAAATACTTCAATATGTAAGACTGACAAATACTCTCCAGTGAGGTAAGTGGTGCTGTCATCTTCTGTAGACTGACCTGCCTGAGAGGCAAGAGAAAAATTAAAAGGGTGAATGGATTTCTGTTTTAAAGACTGCGTTTTATTGACTGTCAGGGGTTGGGAGTTTTCAGGTACTTCTAGAGGCAAGTCTGTGGTGCTATGTCCTGTTGTGCTGTTGTGCCAGGAGGCTCCAGGCTGGAGCACACGCAGCCGGAGCGCGCACAGCCGGTGTCTGCCTGTGCTGGCCAGGAGAGCCGCGAGCTGCGCGGGAGAGGAGAGCGCACGCAATATTCCCTAGTGAGCACCCACCCCTGGAGCTGGAGACGTTCATGAGAACCAAATTTCTCGTTTTAGTGCAGCGGTGCCCGAGCCGTCGCGGCCGTGCCGCGTGAGCGGGCGTTGCAGGCGGTGGAGAGGAGCGGGGTTACTAGTGAGCTGCTAGAGATAAGTGACTGGGTAGCTGCCCTCACTGGCAGGCTGAGGACACCCCCGTCCGGGCTACTGGCTTGAACGCAGACGGGCAGCAGTGACCAAAGAGTTCGGGTATTAGATGAGAAGCCACACCCCTCCTGTGCACCCAGGAGGGCAGTAAAGGAGCAAGGAGCAGAGCCAGGATAAGGGGCAGGTGTCGAGCACTGTCCCAGGGCCCGAGTGCTGGGTGCCGTTTGGTTTGTTTTTTACAGGGTGATTGTAGGATAACAGCAGTTCCTAGCTCTGCCAAAGACTCATCTGCCGGGATAAGAAATCCCACATAAGGAAAAAGCATTTCTAAAGCAGGGGCTGCTGCCCTTCCAGCCTGTGAGCCATTGTGATACTTCTGCTTTTGTGTCAGGGCCCTTCGCTTTGGTGGTTTGTGGGCTTCCCTCCCCCCGCTTCATTCACTAAGGAAAAATACATGAGGTTGGTTTATTCCATTATGTCTCTTTTATGGAGGCAGGGGGAGGGAAGGGGGCAATGGGCGGCGGTAGTAAAGCTGTAATTGTAAGATAGTGCAAAAGCAGTTACAAATTCAATTTGCAGAGGAGCACCCACCTCCTCTGCCTTGGGAATATTCATAAAGTTGTGTTTGGTGCCGCGGAGCCCTCACAGACCTCAAACTAACGTGGGGCCGGGTGCAAGTTTGGTGAATACGGCATGAGCGGCGGCAGCTCCGGCGCAGAGCACAGGGGAGTTACCTGGATGTGCCTGGGGGTAGGAAGAAATAACTTCAAAAGTCTGTGCTGCCGTTCAGTGTAAGTAACACAGGATGCTGTGTGTTGAAGCTGCTTGATAGGAAAGTATTTTGAGCTGTAGCGTTCCCAACCGTAACAGTGTGTTTCATGTTGTTTAATTTTGAAACCTGCAGTCATTCCACTGTCCTTCTCCCAAAAAGATGTCGTTCAAAAAAATGGATCCGAGCTGTACGATAGGATTTTATTGTAGAAACGTGCAGGACTTTGAGAAGGTTTCGGAAGAGATCACAAAGGTAGGTGCCGAGTTCCAGAATCGGCTCCGCGGTTGGGAGGGATGCGCGTCGTGCATGGGGAAGGGGAGGGAATCAGCAGCGCTGCCCTAATTGGCAGTCATCTTTTCCTGGATATTTATTGCTGCTTTATTAACAGTGAGAAATGTAGATTATTTTTCATTACCTCTCTTTAATGCCAATATGTAAAAGCAGAGAGCCCCTGAGCTGCCGCTGGCGACGGTCGCTCCTGGAGACCCTGGAGGGAGCAGAAACAAAGCGGGTGGGAGCGGAGGTGGCCGGGGCGCTTCCACGAGGTGGCACTCGTGAAGTGGGAATGGGGCCGCTGCCCCGCGCATGGCCGGGAGGGCAGAGAGGCCCTCAATCCCTGGGGAGGGATCCCCTTTCCACAGGGAAGCATCGGATCCAGCTAAAATTGTATGTTATTTGTTAGCGTTAGAGCCGTTTCTGGCAGTGCTTCACGCAGAGCAGCGGGCTGGCGCTTGCTCACGGTGTCTTTGAGTCGAAACAGCAGGTATCGTTCAGTCAGTCTGGCCACGTCCCTTCCACTTGAAACACACGGACGTGGGTTTAGTTAGGTCCAAAGGTAATCAACATTTTTTTCCTTGTGTTTGCAATATGACGTTATTAATCTTGCAGTAACTGTGATAACGAATAACACTGAAATTTTTAAAACTGCCTATGAATGGATTCAGCAGGAGATGGTCACAGTATTAATAGTTCAACCACAGTAGTTACACAGGAGAATAAAGAATTAGTGTTTGTACAACACCTTGAGTATCTTTTTAGGTGATATTAGTATTATAGCAAACCCAGCGTTTGAAACCATATTCAGTCTTAATAATCACTTTAATGAAGTTCATACATGTTAACTTTAGTAGGTGTGACTGATGCTGAAGGTATTTTGTCTGATTAATAAATAGAGAACTACAACTTGTTCCTCAGCAATATGCATATATAGAAGGCACAAATATTGAAGGTTTTTTCCATGTTTTTCTATTTTCTCGTGCTTGAGAGAATTTACGAACTTGGTAAAAAAGTTGGATTACAAAAACAGTGACATTGAAAGTTCTCCTACACATTTTTTTTCTTTCAAATTCAAAAAGAAACAAGATTTTTTTTTCCCTCCCTGAACATATATTATGAAAACAGCAATTGATTTAAGTCTCGGAGCTATTTTCTAGCTTTTTGGATAAAAGGTCTTTTATTAGTGACATTAGTTTAATATTAATGTATTTGAAGGACAAGTTAACAAAACAGAGGAAAGTTTGCAGACAAATCTGTGAGCAGCTCTGTGATCCTTCCCTCTTCCTGACATCCTTTGTTTTTCCTGCCCTTCCGCTCATTTCTCCCTCTGCTCGCAGCCTGGCTGCTGCAGTTCCTGTGCCGGCAGCACAGTGCACTCGGTGGGGACTGCGTAGCCTACACTAACAAATTCAGATCCTTGCGTCTTTTATGGCTAATAAGAGGTTGGATAAAAGATTTATTTAGCTTTTATTATTTGAGGATAAACCCTGTATGAGCCATATATTCAGGGAAAGGGAACTCAGGGCATAGAAATCACGGACCCAAATGGAAATGCTTAGTGAGAACCCATCCAAATCACACTCAAGATGCCCTCTATTGCTCTGCTTGCTACTCAGGTAGCTAATTATTAAGTAGCTGATATTAGCCAGAGTTAAATAGCTGTTAGATTTAGGAGGCCTAGGAACAGGTGCAGAGCGAAGCAGCATCTCCCGGGGGGGCCGTGGCCTTTCCTCCCCGAGCAGGGTGAGGAGCCCGGGGGCTGCAGAGCTGTTGCAGGCTGGTTCTGTGTCAAACCAGGGCTCAAAATAAATAATTAACTTTTTGCCTGTTGATAGTCCAACTTCTTAGTGGAAATGAAAAGTTCTTGGGAAAACTGGACCTTGTGAATGCTCAGCTTGGGAGTGTTGCAGCACAAAGAGCTCCCTAGTGCAGTGGTGCCAGTGGCATTCGTGAGTGTAACCCTGAGCTACTGCACACACCCATTATTTACCAGTCAACTTCTCTGTTGAAATCATCACTGTGGCATCTAAAGAACTTGCAGGTAGAAGCAGATCTAGGTCCAGAGTCCCTGTTGAGCAGGGAACCGGAATCATGGCTCCCTTTGGGCAGCACAGGGAGGGTCCTGTGCTCGGTTATCGCCCAGGAACTGATTGGCCACGTTTTTCTCCAGCCTCCACTGTCCAGCTTGACCTAAGGTGGCTTTAGCATAAATGCAGTAGATCTATATTCTTCATTTTCCATTGATATTATCACATTCTAAATATCTGATTTTTATTTCTAAATATCTGATCTGCAGAGCACAGGCCTGGCAGCCACTTGTTCAGGCTGGGAACATTGACCAGTGCTTTGCTGCCTGTCAGACTTTCGTTCCTCTGCAAATACTCAGGAAATACTGGCGCTTTCACTGAGCTCCTGCTCGTTCCTGTCCCTGTGTCTCTTCTGAACCTCCTAGCCCTCCGCCAGGTCACACGGTGTAGGAGCAGAAGGCAGTTAAAATAGCCTAGAACAAGGTGGGAAATTGCACAGTAACAATCAGAGAAGCTGATTCTCTGTGTGTGACTTCTCCAGTTCCAATTTGTTTACTGCTAGTAACTCTTACTCTTTAATATTTATCTTTTAATATTTGGGATTGTCATTAAAACTCTTTTTAGAGTTTTAGTCCCACATAATATGTGCCTCAATACTCACCTCATTCTGTATCTTGGTGTGTCACTGTAATTTGAACTTTTTTTTAAAGAAAGTAAGAAATGTGAAAAGCAGTGGACATTCCAGAGCTTTAAACAGCCTGACAGGCTGAATGCCATGCAGTATTTTGATGAATATCATGTGCTATTAAAAGTATTTTTCTGATTTTCTCCTTTCTCCAGCAGACTTGGTTATTTTTTCAAAAATGTAGATGCTTGCGCCTCCATTACCTCACCTGTTAGTGAGGTGCTCCTGATGGACTTGTTTGTAAACGTACCTACCTAACACAAACACTCATTTTTGTACGTGCTGTTTCTACAATAAGAAATATCTCTGAGTTGCCTCCAGAATTCCTGCCTTGTGATCCAGGAGGCCATTAAGGGCTTTGCAGGGGTTTCCCTCTAGATGAAGACAAACACTTGACCTGTCTGCACCCAGGGCTGTTGTGTGGGGGACAAGGTGCAGGGTTAGAGCCTGATTTGGGTACGAAGCTGTTGACTCTCTGAAGATGAAATAGAAATTAGTGTTTAGGAGGAGGAGGGAATGTTTGGGTTGCGATGCTTTTGTTTGTTAATATGGCAGTAACGATAATTTAAAAATGCATTTTGCATTCTTCATTTTTCAGTCACTAAGTAGATCGTTATCAGCAGCTCTGTATTCATTTCTTTTTATCTGCTGTGTTTTACATTATAGATGCTGAAATCTTCATCTAAGGAGAAATATCCCTTGTTTACCTTTGTAAAAGGTCATTCCAGAGACTATGACTTTGCTTCCAGTCCACTCCATGAAGAAAATGACCTTTTCTCAGAGGATGAAAAGAAAAGATTTAAAAAATTTAGTGCAGAGGAGTTTGTCTTGCTTTAGGGACATTTTACACTAGATTACTGGCAGCTGTCCAGGAGAACACTTGTCTTTTAAAAAATATATGTATGTGTGTGTGTGTGTGTGTCCTCTTCCCATCCCCCAAAAGGCAAGTTGTGCTGGAAATGGTCTATTTTCATAAAGATTATGATGTTTTATATGTTAATAGTCTTAAAGATGTCATTTCTAAATGTTGGTACTGCTGATTTGTGTCTGGGTCGCTGGGTGAGTTTCCTGTCCCGCAGCTGGCGAGCAGCGGCGGCGCCGGAGCTGCGGGCCCCATCCTGGCCTTGTCCCCGGGAGCCGGGCCGGGCCGGAGCCTCCTGCGACGCCCGGCACAAACCCCTCCGTTCCTGCCAGGAGCGCCCATGCGCGGGCGGGAGGGCAGTTTTATTCCCGCTGGGAAGTGGGCAGGGAAGCTCCTGCGGCGGGCGCTCCTGTGCTCCTGGAGGCCGAATCGTGAGCTAAGGTACTGTTTGGCAGCGTGAGCTTATAATGGGCTCTCATTAAGCTTGCTGTGGCGCCTAATATGAGTGAAGATAAAGTATTAGCTTTCCCCACGATTTTTAAAGGTTATACTATTAATACTAACTGCAACCAATCAAAGCAGCTAAAGACATTTATTAGAAGGAGCAGGGTTTGTTTTCTGCTCCGGCTCTTCTGATGTTTGAGGCTTCTCTGCTATTAGTGCAGCTTCTAAAGCAAGCTGGGGCATGGGCGGTCAAAAATCTGTCTTGTTTTTCATACATGTTATTATTGTACCAATGGCAACTCAGTGGTCTATGTTCTAAAACTGCAAACAATGTACATAAATAGTTCCATGTTTTAACAAAGCAAATGCAATATCTAAAACTATTATTAACTCTGCTTGGAAAATAAACAGTGTGAAAACATCAAATGCACGTGGCTTTCCCATTAATTGTAGCTCCTCAATGGCTGGATATAATCCTGCATCTAAACAAAACACTGTAAGGTGCGTGTGCTCTGTTTATTTGTAATAAAGGCAGATTTTATTGTTGTGTTGTAAACCAAATGTTAACTAGTGGAAGTGCCACCCAGGCACAGGCAGCACAAACGTCGATCCGCGTGGGCTGCATTCGCTACGGAGGCGGCTGCGCTGGGCCGGACGGGGCTGCGGCTGCACCCGCCAGCGCAGGAAGCTGCATTTTCACCTGTGTCCCTGGGGACAGAGTGCCAGAAAACCCCGTGAGGTTCTTGGTGGTTTCACTTGTTTTCAGCAGGAAACACATCATTTGTCTAAATTAGTAACCTCTGCACTGCTAAATCATACTCATAATTGGCATAATCCTACTTTTAGATGCTGCACATGCGTGAGCATGTGTGGCTTGATCTGCCTTAATATTTTTCATTAATAGCCCAGAAGAGGGAGTAAACAACGTATTTATGGAATTTAGATGTCAAAATGAGGAGAATTGTGAATGTCAGAACTAAAAAATAGCAGATTCCTGTTTAGTGAAGCAGTAGTTAATGCAGCTTCAGCAAAAGCAACTGCCAACTGTTGAGCACTTCCTTTGGGTACGGCACCTGGGAAATCGGACCTGAACTTGTACATGAAAAGGAGAACATGAAAATGATCTGGAGCCCGCAGGGATGGAGGAGGAAAGACTGACGGGAACTTGGTGGCTCCCCGCTGCCCGGCGAAGACCCAGCTGCGGGCGAGAGGGGGCCTGGCCGCCTACAACCTTCCATCCTCTCCGCACCAGCGAGGAGGGGAGGGGTCACAGATCCACATCCCTGGAAAGGGGACGAAGCCTCCTGCCGTGCACGCCGTTTGTGTTGGGTGAAGGTCTCACATGGAAGCGCTGGACGTCGCCCCATGTGGGGCTGCCCTGGAGGGTGCCCAGCGCACAGGGGAGAAGAGAAGATCCTGTTGGGCGATGAATCAAGAGCATCTTTTTTCACTCACAACGTCTCCTGTTGCAGTAATAACAATAAACTGCAATAAGCTTCACAGGCCTTAATGCCCAGGAGGCCATGGGATTTGTAACAAGGAGGCTGGATTTAGTGTTCAGTCACATGAAACAAAGGAAAGGCCTGACTGCCCAGTGGACTTTTTCCTACTGCTGTTTCTTCTGTGGTATTTTTCTTTTGAAAATGGGAATCCACACAAAGCTGCACACATGGCAGCTCCGGTCTCCTTGGAGAGACCTGGCCCTCCTCCCTGTCATGGCCTTCACCCCTCGCAGTGTCCCAGGCAGCGCCCAAGGAGCCACCCCAGCACTGGTCGCCGGGTGGCCCCGCGGTTGGAAACAAGCCGTTCAAACACAGCATTTTCCTGAACATACACGTGATGAAAGCGATAATGACTCTATGTGGTGATGGCGGAGAGGTTAGGCTGTGTCCTCAGACTGACATGAATTGCTCTGGGCTTGTAACACTACAAGTTTTCTGTGACTGTTCCTTGGTATCTGCTCATCTACTAAACACTTGGAAGCACAGAAGGGACACCTTTCATTGCAGCACTTGCAACTTCAGGTAGTAACTGAAGATTTAGTCTTCTGGAATGCTACTGTTGGAAGCTAAAGTAGCTTGGAGAAGCCCATATGCCAAATGCTCACTCCACCCCTAGAAACGCACTGCTATGAGAAAGGCTTTGGGTTTGGCATTCCTCTACCAGAAAGGGTTACATGGAAATAAAAGCATTATAGTACATAAGTGTTGAAAAGAAAAATGTAGTCCGGCCTTCCCATCAGCAAACTTACCTGCAAGGGAGAAGCAGTTTCATTTGTCTCAGGCTTGCTGTAACTTGCTCATAAAGACGCATCAGGGCTGAAACACCTTTGCTAGGGTTTCTTCTTTCTCCGTTTTGAATATGGGCAACGATATTCTAGCACTCTTCAGTGCTAGAGCAGTTGACGCTGCTCAGCCCTTAAATCTGTTACCAAATCCCTTAGTTTACCACAGTAGTGTTCTATTTGAAGCCTTCTATAAATAGTTATTAAAAACTAATAGGTATTTCTAGATTTTTTTAATGTTTCTCATACTACACCTCTCAGCACAGATGTGTTGCCCCAGTGCTGAGAAGCCGTGTATAGTGGTGACAACAGTTAAATTACCAAGTTACTAGAAATTAATGTTTTTCAGTAACTACAGGGGACTTTAATTGGAAACTATGTTAATCGCAGAGTAATTCTCTTTACCTCGTCTGCATTATCTCCTGAAAACTCTGCAATTAATTTGTGTCATTGCTGTTGCTGCTGTCGCCTTCAAACACAAACCAAGGGAGCATTAGTTACTCACACCCAGCAGTGGCCTGTTCGCCCAAAGGACGCCCACAAATCACTGCCTGGCACCTCTCTACCTGCCAGCACTGGGTACAGGAGGGCACCTCTTAATTCTTAACAACCTTTGCCTTTTCTGACGCTTCCTTTTCCCTTAGAAGGAACCCTCTTGCATGTCTATAAACACCCGGACACTAAATATGTAACTGGGGATCCATCTTCCCCTTCTAGCCGAGGTATCGGCCTCCTTTCTCACAGTGAGAGGAGGCCTGGGCTGCTGCTCGCTGGGAAAACCAGCCCGCCACGTCATCCTGGTCCCTTGGCTCCGAGTTCTGGCCATGGTTGTGTCAAGCCCAAATCAATTAAAAACGCCCATGGGCCAGGACCTACCTTCCCTGCAGACCTCGCTGAGGACAGCGGCTGGTTGCTGAGGACTTCCCACCTCCGAGCAGGGCTGGGGAGCGGCCAGAGACCCCGCGCCGCAGAGCGGCCTGCGTGGCAGCGGCTCCCGAAGCCGCGACGGTGGCAGGAGGCCTTTGCCCACGATGGCTCTTGAGCCAGCGGCTTCTGCAGTGGCTGTTGAGGAAAGGGGTTAGTTTGCTCCTGTAGCTAGTAACGACCGACATTAAAGAGAAACAGTCTTGTGGCCCAGGGTTCACCTACAGCTGCCTTCTAGCAGTGCCAGCGAGCTACCACCTTAGGCCATGCTGCTGCATGTAAGGGGGGGTTTAAAAAGCAGGTATCCTAACTGCGCTGCCGGAAGCGAGAAACAGGCTTTGGAGCGAGTGAGGAGGGAGCCCTTCGTGCTCCCCTTTTGACCATATGACAGGTATCTTCCTGAGATGTTTTCTGGTGCCTAATTGGATGAACTGAGCTCTAAAAACAGTTCCCTTCCCTGTTTGTAAGCAGTTCACGGGCAGCTGTAATTGTCTGAATACATGGTGTGAATAGTAAAGAGAGCTCTGCTTAATGACTGCGGGAGCCCTTCTCGTGTGAGAGCTTCCTGATATTTATTCACACCAGAATTCACGACGCTTTTGTTTTCTGCCAACGCTCTTGCAAATAAAAACTTGCTCACTCTAATGTTTATGAATAAATGTGCTCGTAAATGCCATCAAAGCAAATCAGCAGGGCTTTATTTATGCAAGGAGATGCACAAATAAATGTTTGCTGTTTTCGCCTAGCTTTAGTGGGTGTGTTGGCATGCGTTAAACCAAGGTGCAATGGGCTCTCTGCTCAGCATTCCCACACCATTTTTAATTTCCCTTTGCTCTTTTCTTACTCCTTCTCTCCCATCTTGCCAGGGAGTCGCTGTGCCTCAAAGGAACATTATTAAAGCCAAAGGGGCTGGGATTTACCCAGGTGCTGCTGGAGAAGGTCACCTCGGGCAGCAGGAGCCTTGCAGGGCGCCCAGGCTGGGCTTTATGCTCAGGTGCCCAGGGCACAGCTGGACTGCGAGGCCACAGCTGCTGCCTGGGCCCACGTTGGCTCCTGCACATGGGGCCCAGATCTGCTCCTGTGCACGAGAGATGGAGGACATCACTGCCATCCTGCCCCAGTCAGTGCCCTAAGCACACAGAGAAGGAGATTTTCTTATTTTAAATGTTAATGTCCATCCCTGTTGGAAGAAAATGAAAATGCAATGGAAATTCCGGGGCAAAAACTGTGGAGGTGCTCTGTGTCTCTGTGTTTATTTCATTAGAAAAGGAACTTTTTGCTCTTTTGGGTTATTGCACCTGCATTCACAAGTGCAGATCTAAAGAAGCATGGTGAAAAAAGCTGCAGGCAGCCCACCTCCTGACTCGCTATATACACTGCAATACACGGGCCAAGAGCTCAACCCATAAGCTGGGGCATTTGCAAGTTATCCACAGAGGACAAGGACATAATGCCAGAATACCAGGAAGTTATGGCAGGGTATAAATGTCCCTGCAGGATTTGCAGTTGGGCCCGGTTCCCATGGGGCTGTGGAGTCTAAAAGCTGTGACGGGGTGTTCAGAGACCCACCTCTCACCGTCATCTCCTCCTCCTTCCCAAAGCCTCTCAGCACCTGCCCACGCTTTCTGGGGCTGGATGGGCAGGTTGAGGCCAGCCTCTTCCATCCCATCGTTCCTTTAGGATCACAAAAAGAAAGCACAACAGCACAGAATTGAAAAATATACATTTGGTGATGAGATAATCCTGATTTACAGCTACCACTATATAAAGGCAGATGCCTCGAATCACACAGAGCCTGAATGAGAAGGATAAGCTAGAACTTTCTAACTCTGCAATAGTCAAGCCCAAATTCCTAGGTATGGACGCCTGGGGATGGGAGAGGGGGCTCAAACAGAGGCCTGATTTTTCTCCCAAAGGCTGATGGGGAAGAGATCTAGCAGCTCAGAGGGACATGTTGGAACCACGGACTGAGATCTCGGCCGGATGGAGGTCAAGGCTCCAGCACAGACCTGGCCGAGCTTCCCTGGAGCAGGTGAGAGGCCACGTGGTTTCCTGGCAGCGAGGAAACACAAAACACACTATTTGTTAAATATGGGGAGCTCGTGTCTTTGCAAATATATCAAGTTCTTTGGCCCTCGCAGTTCAGCCAGTGGTTTGTTGTTTTCATGCTAATGCAAATTCTTGTATTAATAGGAGCATGGCCTCGGGTTTCTCCATCCGTATGGGAAAAAGTTGCTCGTCTGATGGTAAACAAAGAACAGAAGAATTGATTCACTGTCTTCACTTTAAAAAAGATGGCATGAAGCAATAGTGAAGCAATTTTAATTGTGACTATGTAACACTTGCAATCAGTAAGATCATTTGTGTTCTGTTTTTAGGAATTGGGCTACTAAAGAGTACATAGAGCATTAGAAATGCAAAACATGACCGCATGTTCTCAGGATTTTGTCAGCGTTACATGAAAGAGCACTTGTGCTGGGATGCTCAGCGCTGAGGGTATGCTCTGTTCAGTGTGTATTTACAGAGATGTATGAATATTTGATTAATGAGTCATGGTCTCTGGAGAAATTTAATAACTGTACTGCTGTACAAAGCCAGCTCCTTAACTGTTAACACAGCTGCCAATAGTGTCACTGACACTGAAGCCCTTTCTGCATCTAATACATGCTGTGGAGTAAATTCCTTCGTTACAAGGGAATCCATGGGACACATTACTCAGTTATCTGTTTTGAACTCTTGCAGGCTCAATTTACAGACCCTGATTTGTAAAGATTTTTCCAATGGAAACAAGCAGTGACACATGCACCATAAAGCAGCGGTTTCATAGAGCTATGTTCCACAAAAGTTAGCTGGAAGATCAGTTTTAATAAAGAATTGCCTTAAAAATTGTTATGTGGTTCATAATAAAATAGGTGCTAATATTTTAATTAAAGATTATGCAATTAAAGATAATGCAAAGCAACAGCATATTTAACATGCGGATGAAATAAAATCCATCTTTAAAACCCAACTGTTTGCGTGTGCACCTTGTATAATGCAGTTCATGAAATGTAAAGTGAACAACGTATGGCAATGCTGCTGCAGAGCAGATGGACCCTGCAAAGCTCCCTTGCTTGAAGACTGAGGGGATTCAAGGGGGCTGCTCGGGGCTCTGCAGGATGCGGAGCCACTTGCTCCCCCTCATGGGTCGCAGCCCAGTTGTTCTGAGTGCTCTTTTGTAGCTGAGCACTTTCACAAGGGTAATTCACCACTGATTTTATCATTTCCCCATATTTATTCCTGTGAAGAGATCAATTTTCACTTACGAAGTTAGGTGTATATTTTAGCGGTGTTACCGCAGTTCAACTGCTTTAAATAATAGGGAGAAAAATGTCAAAAAAAGATAAATTTAGTGCAGAGGCTTTCACTGGAAGCTTTAACTGCAGGTTAGAATTATACATGCTATGCAGAATTTCCTGCAACACTTCTCCTTAGGGCCACAATGCATTACAGCAGACATATAATGAAGCTGCTATAAAATCTGTGGTAATTAAGGGGGATTTGACAGTAATTGCAACAGTGAATCAACTTAATTATTACCTGCTTCAAAGAGAGCTAACCTGATGTTATAATCTAACCTTTTCTACTTTTAAAACGAGAGATTAAACAAGTATATGTAGCATTTAAGAATTAAATCTGTTGAGACAGAATTCTATTAAAATGCTTTAAATATACATTTTTCCATGCATTTTTTTGTGTGTATATGTACAAAGCACTTAAAGGAATGACTGTCATCTGGCAAAGTGCAGCCACACTGGCTAGATGCATTCAGAACAGGAATGGACCCTCGTGTGCCTCTCTGAGGCCCTCCAGCTCCTCAGTTATTTGCTAAAAGCAGGGGCGCCTATGGCTGCAACACGCTCTGACACACGCAAGGCCAGTTCCCTGTAATGTGCACGTGATGAATGTTCTGTCCTTCTAGGTTTCATTTTAAGCAAATTATTTTGAAAGGCACTTAAGAGGTGGTGTAAAGCTACAGAGGGAGATACAGATGCCTGAGGACTTGCCAGCCCTGCCAGTGTGGCTGCTATCAGCAAGGGCGAAGCCAAGGCATCTTCCACCCAAACCTGGTTTGCTGCCCTCTCATTAAAAAGAAGCTTTGTACAGAGAAATGCATTTCAATTCCCTTGAACTGAGGCCTGGAGACCACTATGGATGATAAAGCTGCTTGGGAGGCCCTCTCTGTCTTCAAGAGGTCCTCAGAGCACGAGGGAGAAGCAGCCCAATGCAACCCTGTTCTGCTCATGTCTGTCTGGCCGGTCTCACTGAAGAGCTATGGCCCTTGACAGACCCAATCCCCTCTCGCTCACTCAGGGTCTTGTAGGAGAGCTCCTGAACACCAGCCCTCCTCCTGCCTGGCACTCCGCGACGTGTCCCGGGCGCAGGGTGACCCAAGTGCCCCTCCGAGCTCCTCTGCGACGCTGCAGCAGGCCGGTACGTGCAGCTCCAGGGCCAGAGCGCGGGCTCTTGGGCAGTGACAACCTGGGAGACAAGAAACGAAAGGCCAGTGCCCAACTGGAGAGCAGTGGCTGTGGGCACAGGGATCCAGCACCCGTCTCAGGAGGTTCCTGTGCGGAACTTGCCAAGGTCGCCTCAGCTCCGCTCCGAGCAGGCCGTGAGGGTCAGTGGCACCAAGGGACAGGCTCACATAGACTGATTCCACCCTTAAAATAAGTTTGCCTGCATTTACCTCTGCTTGGTATGTTGTGAAATAAATTAACACTTTCTGCTTGCTTGCTCTCTGTGTTGTGGCCCCTGACATGCATCTACTGATATTTTACAGGCCTCAGTTTTCAGGGAGCTAAATAGGCAGACAACATTGAATGGGTAAATCCTGAACACAGCACTAATACTTCATATATCTGGTTTTTTTTGGTTAAAGATACTATTTCCCATCAATATGTAATTGAGTTGTATGGCAAAGAATAAAGCCAGTAATTGCATGAGGCCAAAACCCAAACCCATCCCTAGGACACATTCCTGATCACAGCTGCTAAACCTGCTACCTTTAAGCATGCCTGGAAGTCCCAGAGGGTTTCAGTGGTGTCCTAAAATAAAAAAACGGAATAAATGTCCCTTCAGCAGGTCAGCTTTGAAAACTCTCATTCTGTGGCTGGTGTTGGGATTGCACATGAAGAATAAATGCTGAGCTCAGTTGTTTCTCACCCCAGAGAGGTGCCAGCAAAGCCCGGCGCAGTGCGTGCGGCCCCGACCCGGGGACGTGCCATGATCCAAGTGCCATGTCCTGCGGAGCGGGGGCCACCGTTCCAGGGACACTGCTGGTTTTCTGCTCACATGGAGGTAGGAGAAGCATCAAACTTTAAATAACAAATTTTTGCTGATGCCGTTTGCTATTTTTACAATGCATTTTAAAATAAATGAGAGATTAACATAGGAAAAAGTACTTAAGGTGCATACTTAGTAACTATTTTTTCCTAACGTTTTAATGGAATCAGGGTTGAGCTCCACTAAAATCTGGATTTATTAGAAACGCTCTATGCATTTCAATGGAATTTTTGCTCATGAATCTAGATATTTTACATTATTTCAGTAGAGCTGACCCTCTGATTCATTAGAGATGCTCCAATATAACCAATGGAGCATTTCTAATGATTCTGGTTTTACAGCAAATCCAAGGGTCAGCTGTACTGAAAACAATCGTGCTAACCTCAAGGTTTATTAGAAAAACGCTTTGTGTCTCAATGGAGCATTTCTAATAAATCAGATAAATATGATCTCCCACCAAAAGGCTCCACTAGTGACATGGAGCCCCACATTTGGTACTATGGAGATGGTGTGAAAACAAGGATGGTTCCACACCTTTTCTGTGGCTCATTCCAGTGCGGAGGAATGAGGTGCCACTGTCCCTGTGGTCCTTCTCAGCACACAGAGGTGCTGTGGGGTGCAGGGGCCACAGGCCTGTCCTGGTGACACCAGGCGTTGTCCAGCTGGCCAAGAGGAGATGTCCATGCTGTGAGATACAGAGGAAGATAACTCCTGTATGAAGATATGAGAAATTTTGAAATTTTTATGAGAAATCCAAGCAGGAGCCAAAGAAAGGCATCTTTAACCCCGGGATGCAGGACAACCTTCTGCCTCTTGCTGGGACGTGGGGCTGGTTTGCTCGAGTCTGGAGCTTCTTCTCCCCTGGCACAAGCTGATGCCGCTGGCCCTGTCGTCCTCTACCTGCCAAGTTCTTCAGCTGCTTGGCGGGGCTTACAGCAAAGCAGGGAGGGATTTCCAGCCCCTTCCCACCCCAGGGTGTCACCGCTCGCCTGCAGGACGTCGTTTGTCACCGAGAGGCCGCTGTGCCCAGGGCCGCTGGCCACCACAGGCCGCGGGCTCCCTGAGGCCACACACCATGGCTTGAACGTTCATTTACCTTGCTTATTGTCTCCCCAAAGCTGGGTGTGCTTAGAAAAAAAAACAAATTTAAAGGCTGCTCCCCGCATTACCATGACCTAGAAATTTACTTAACATTTTATAAAGTTAAACATGTTTTCTAAACAGCAAGACCTTTTTCAGCTCTTAGTTATTTTACACAAACTGTTTATAGAGGCAACGTTTCTTTCTGCAATGTTAATTTCTGAGATTAATCTCTCTCATTATTTTTTGTCAAGTAGCTCCTTTAAAGACAAATATTGCTATATGGGTCTAATACACAGAGACATCTGTAAAGATGCAGCTAGTAGGCGAGTATATTTATGTATATGGAAATCTGTACCTTTCTATATCAGAATTTATGTATGTTTGTGTGTATATATGCCACAGAATGCATCTCTCTTGTAATCAGCATGTGCATGTGTTTAGAATGTGTATAAATGTATGTGCTTTTTATATATATGTGTCTATGCATATATGCATACATTTATATACATATATATACACCGTATCTGTATAGCCATAACTTAATCTGTTGTTCAAAATGTATTTTGGCTTTCCACATGAGCTCTTTTAAGCAATGTTAATTGTTCCAGAACCAAAATCATTGATGATAACTCTTTCAGGGAATGTCATGCTGTCTATAAATATTTAGCAACTGGATTGCATTTGCCAATGTAGTCCTGTATTACAGATGAAAAGGTAGCATCTGCTGAAATTAAAAGTGGCCACATTTCCACTGTAGCTTAATTAAATGCCAAAATTTATCTACATTAACAACAAAGTGCTGAAATTTATTGATCAATTCACATGATATAAGTTGACAAATGGCCCGAGCCATTTCCATAATTTTCTACACGTGTTAAAATTTGTAGTGGGGGAAAAAAAAAATGAGCGAGACTCCTATATTAACATTAAATGCGAAATGAAAGGGGGATTTTGTAATGGGAGCGCAGGCCCCGGGGCAGGAGGCTGTGTTCGCCGGGCCCTGTCCGGCGCAGGCTGCCGAGCCGTGTACAGATGGGCCTTTGACAGTCCTACAGCTGTTCTCCTAATTGTCCATTAAGTGTTCTATTGATTCCCTGATCCCAAGTACATGTCTTTCAGCGCAGGCTATCGTGTGAAGTGGCAGACACATTCCTTGCAGAATGACAGAGCTGCTTGAAACCTAAAAATGTGGGCTGCCAGTTTCAATTGCCAAGG
Organism: Rhynchotus rufescens; assembly: GCA_032273925.1. NCBI lineage: Eukaryota > Metazoa > Chordata > Aves > Tinamiformes > Tinamidae > Rhynchotus > Rhynchotus rufescens. Next base: position 24,509 of record JAVCKT010015680.1, read on the forward strand.
CTGCTTTCAAAGGAGAAGGCTTGCTTAAAGGAGCTTTGTAAGAGCCGCTCCGATTTGAGTTTCTAAACTTTTAACATCCATCAATTAAAGCAGCAGCAGCATGGGACACTTTAATTCCTTGTTAAGCACTGCGGTTTGCACCTGGCTGATAAAAGCGCTGCTGGAGGATCCCGGGTTGTGATAATAAGGATTAAACCTCGTTTAGGCTGATGTGGGTTTTTTCTCCTAGACCCCATGACACACGTAATGATATTCTCATTTCACTTGCAAGTTCACTTGTAGCATTTTTCTGGAGGAAGATCATCTGCAATTCCAGATTATGCCAGTCAGAAGCCTGTTTAAAATCATCTCCCTTTAATCTGAAGAGTGAAAGAGAAGATGCGTATCTGTTGCAAGGATCATAAATCTTACAAGAAACAAATAGCCACAGATAAAACTGTAAAAGTTATTTAGTTCTCTTCCAAAAGAGGTTTATTAATCTAAAATTTCCAGTCCATTGTGTCATGATTTGCTTATCACACTGTATCTCATTTCTTGCAATTGTATAAGCCCTGTATCTCAAGCAAAGAGATGAGAGCCTCAGAGCTTAAACTTGATCAGTTGTATTCAGGTATATCACTAGTGCTAGGAATAAAAAAAAGAAAGAAATTGAAACATAAAAAATAGCCACCTGAACACAGATTTGGACTGTGCACGATTTTTTATTCAGAGTGCTTTTCCTTGTTTTACTGAGATGGGTATGAATTGATTTTATGATTAAATTTAAACTGAATTTAAATTCTTGTTTTTCTGTCTTTTTAAAGCATAATTCCTGATAGAACGGACACAAACAAACTGTTTATAAACTTATTACTTGGGAGCCATCTGTGCTAGCTTTGCACAAAATCAGCTTTCCTCATATAATGTAGGTTTTATCTGTCTTGTGTATTTTTCTTTTTAAAAAAATCCCCATCATTTAAATGAGACATAAAACTGTTTCCGATAAAGCTTAAAATAAGGAGAATTATTTCTCTTCCAGAAGATTTTTATCCTTTCTAGTTAATGGAAAACCACTCTCCTGTGAATGTTTAAGATCTGCTTATTCTTTAATCATCCTCCTTACATTATTGCTCCTGTTAGTTTGTGCGCCGTGGCTACCTTGGCACGGTCGCGTCTCCCATAACCTTTTCTGCCTGTTCACTACTGGGGGTGATTCAAGAGTCACACTCACCAACCTGGAGGCTACCAGATGACTTCGACCCATCAATCAAATTAGTTACAGCCTTTTAATTTAAACAAGAAGCTTGCTGCTTGGAACAGAATGAGATTTTTTTTCAACCTTAGCCTATTTGTCTTTGGGACATCAAATTCGCAAGCAGCAGCAACGCTGAATGCTAAGAAATAAGTGAACTAACGAGCTGAGGATTCCAGCAATGCAAACTGGATTTTTACTCATGCGTGAGAGGTAAATAAAGACAGAAAAAGCAAAGAAGGAGGAAAAAAAAGAGAAAAAGGAAAAAAATAGTATTTGGGGGAGAGAAGATGCATTGCAAACTTTATAACCAGAGTTTCTCTCCCTGTTCCATAAAAAGAAATACATGTCAAAATAAATAATCGTCTAAGAAGTTGTAGGACAAGCTACCAGGCACCTCTTCTCCATTTAGGAATGTGCATTTCTGGAGGCAGGCTCTGGGCTGAGGCACTGAACGCCCCATGCATCGTGGGCACGTCAACTGCCCCCTTGTCTTCACTATAGAAGAGGGAATCGAAGAGTCTCTTTCATGTAATAAAACACACACTGAAATGTGCAAAACATTCCGTGAATCTACTTAGGTTCCAGCACTCTCAATTACACTGTTAGCCAGTTTTTTAAAAAGATTTTTAGAAGCTTTCAACTATAGACTTTTGTCTTGTTGAATGAACTTCAGCTACACTAAATTTTAAGTAAATTTGTGATGACTGAGCAATATACATTGGCTGAGCTAGAATCCAATAACCCACAGGACAAATTAATTTTCAACAAAAAGGGCAGAAACCTCAAGTGCCATGAGTATATGGAATCTCAGTCTATCTCTCTGGAGCCATTTTTGCAAATCACTACAGCTATTCATAATCTAAATCAGTCTCCTTTAGCAGCAGAAAGATCTTTTTTCATGACAAAACAGAAGATGACATTCATTAGTGCCTAACTTGCATAAGCTACCTTAAATTTATTGGTGCTCTTATACTTATCTGGGTGAGAATTCCTTTGTCTACAGCTATAGGAAAATTCCGGATGTACTACTTAAAAATATAAATTGTCACTTTTATCAGAACTTTTGGCAGTTTACTTTATTTTAGAAGTAAAACTGGTGGTTAAGGTTTTAAGACTTCCAATGGGCGTTGTTTCAATCATGGTTAATATGCACCCAGGATAGCAATACCAGTGTAAGTGAGCAGTGGTACAAAAATCCA
>JAVCKT010015680.1:34857-42357 GCA_032273925.1 Rhynchotus rufescens
GCCAGCCTCTGCCCCGCGAGCCTCTGCCCCGCGCCCCGCGAGCCTCTGCCCCGCGCCAGCCTCTGCCCCGCGCCCCGCGTGAGCCTCTACCCCGCGAGCCTCTGCCCCGCGTGAGCCTCTGCCCCGCGCCCCGCGCGAGCCTCTGCCCCGCGCCCCGCGAGCCTCTGCCCCGCGCCAGCCTCTGCCCCGCGCCGCGCCCCGCGAGCCTCTGCCCGGCGAGCCTCTGCCCCGCGCCGCGGGAGCCTCTGCCCGGCGAGCCTCTGCCCCGCGAGCCTCCGGCAGCGGGACGCTTGGCAGCGCTTAGAGTCAAAGGCGCCTCTCTCTCCGATTGCCGTTCCTTTCCTTTTCCCTCTCTTCTTCCCCACAGCACACGCACCGAGCTGAAAACGTGGATATCAGGCTTGGTTTGTGTGTTGCGTGCTTGCTTCTAGGTGAGGGAAGCATAGGGCTTGTGCTCTATGTTACGTAGCTGGTATGCGTTGGTTGGATCGGCAGAAAGCCGCATCCAGGGTCTCGGAGTAGGGAAAATTAACCCGGTGTTATTTTCCAAGGAGACATTAGAGAGTCTCTCTGCATGGCACTGCTGAGCCTGAGGGCATGGCTTGTTAAGTGACAGTTTGTGATTATTCTTTCCTATATGTTCCTTCAAAACAGGCCCTCTTCTGTATATGGACAATATTTTGACTAAAGCAATTGGTGATTTTTGAGGATGAGCTAAAGATGATTTTGTCGGAGTAGCAGTTATCTTTTTAAATACTAATCATTTCTGTGATACATAGAAATGGCCGCGGGAGCCCCATTGTGATTCAGATGTTGAATCAAGAGGCAGCAGTAGTCATGCTGTCCTCATTCTTTCTCGTCAGCGAAAAAGTTTTTTTATCTTACAGCACTGGACACTTTTTTTTTTTTTTAATGTTCCACGAAGAGCGGGCAAAGAGAAAGAGAAGTAAGAATATGGTGCTTAAGCAACGAAGAGTCAGGAGATGACAGAGCAAAAGCATTTGCGCTATCTACAAATGCACCCTAGCACTGCTCTGTGTGCTGATTTGAGTTTTGTGACTCCTCTTTGCTGAAAATCGAATTTTATTTTATTATTTTAAATATTCAATATTTTATTATTTATTATTATCTATTATTTATTATTTTTATTATTTCTTTTTGGCTTTTGTCTGATAGGGTTCTGTTTTTTCTTTTTTTTGGGGGGAAAGGGGAGAGGAAGAGGGGAAGTTAATTTGTTTTTTTCTCCTTCCACAGTTGTTTCCCGCACAGTAAAGTAATTAATTCCTCTTAGGTGGAATCATTCCCCTTATTATTAGCACCTGCTTTAATAAGAAAGATCTATCTTCTGTTTCCACTGTGCATTATGACTGCCTTTGTAGGGAGGAGTACTTTGATTAAAAAATGAGTGGAATGATAATTTTGTTAACGTAAATGATAGAGAGAAAAAGACCAGACTTGAGAAAACAATGGATCTGAAAGTGAGTGTTCAGAAACATGTGTTCTCTTAAAAGTGTTAAGTCTTACAGATAGTTGATAATCGTAACTAAAGGAGGAGGTAACAATATGTAGTAAATGGGTTTGTATCTTTCCAGTGCAATCCACTTAATACACACTTTGTGGTGACAAGATAGAGCCTACTATTAAAGAGGAAAAAAAAAAAGTATTAGGTACTTAGGTATTGATAAATCTCTCTTCCCTTCCTTGTTATTGAACTTACTTCACCATACCTGTTGCCTCACGGGAGTTCCTTTTCCATTTTTCTCTCATCTCAAAAATGAGTTTTTTTTTTTTTTCCCCTAATGTCCTCTTTGCTTCCTCACATGTAACTGAGAGGTAAAGTAGTGCCCATGCTCAACATCTCCTTCCCTCCCCCCCCCCACTTATTTGTCAATATTTCTTCCATGGCACATTTTCTTTCCCATGCTTGTTAAATTTTCAGATAGTTATTTCATTTTCTTTCTCTGCCCATAAAAAACTGTTGGTGTTTTCCTGATCTTTGGCTGTAGCATATCATATTACACTGTAATATTCCCTTTGTTTTCTGTCCATTCACTCATTCACTGTTTCTTGGGTTGTAGTGACATTGAATATATATATATATATATATATATATTTTTTTTTTTTTGGTACATCTAGGGACTGGGCATCCTATTTCTGGACTTAGTTGTCTTAAGTTGGCTAATAATAGTTCTGCAAAGTCTTGTTTATTTTTTTTCTGCAGCCTTTCTGCCCTTCAGTGTTGACTTGAAGTGCAAATCGTGTTTTGTCTCTGTCTTGATTTCTGTGCAAACAAAAATCAGTAGCCTCAGCCAGAGATACTAAGGGGCTACTAGCCTGTGAGATCCAAGTCAAGTTTGTTTGCTGTCAGGAACATCTGTGCAGTAAATAATTGGCTTTCTTGTCCTGCTAATGCAAGCCTCACTGAGAAGTTGTGTTGACCAGCACATGAGACTTGCATTTGGAATTTTTTCCACTGCCTCATAAATAAGTTTAAGCAAAAGTTTCAGTTTTGGTAGACTGATGGCTTTGTGGCAAAAGATTAGTGAAGCAGTAGAGACAACTGGCAATGACCAGATCTTCAGCAGATCTGATGCAGTCTAAGCTGGTGTGGTAATAGGACTATTCTTCTGACATCCTCTAGAGTGCTTGTAGAGGCAGGCTGCAATTATCAAGTAATCTGATTGCTTGGTGTAGCAATACCTGTTCCACATCCTGCATGGTCTTGGTCCTTCCTCTAAGCAAAACCTGTCTAAAGCAAACAGTTTGCATCCGAGGGCAGGGCAGGCGGGTATCAGGATGATGCAGATGTTCCTGTTATTAGGCAAGTGAGTTGCAGTCCAGCTGTTACTTCACCTCCCCACCAAAAGTGTTTTGCTGACCAGTAGTATTTTGCTATCTTATAATTACTGATCTTACAGAGTTGCAGTTATGGACAGCCGTGTATAATTTATGATTGATACAGTGATTTGCTTACCCAGGGTTAATTAGGGTCTTCCATTAATCTACAAGAAGCATCACAGATATAAAAAAGCAGATTAAATGGTTAAGAGGTCCCTTCCAACCTTAACCATTCGGTGATTCTGTGTGAAGTAGGTGTAAGGAGAAACTTTATAAAAGCGCATTATAAACTCAGTATGAATTTACTATGTAAAGGTTCTTCACAGGAAAGACTATTCCTGAATGAAACATAACATGTTTAATGTGTTCACATATATACTTGTATATATGTTCACGTATAATGTGGAGCCGCTCTGTTCACCAAAATCTATGGGATAGGTCAATCAAGTAAATCAAAAAGTAAATCAAGTAAATCAAGTAAATCAAAATTAAACCTTGTGTAGTAGACAGGAGAAACTCATGGTAAACTTACTGTCACAAGAATATAAACATCTTAATATATAAGTTGAGTCAAAAGGAGCGAAGCCTGGATTTCTCTAGTTATTTCTTTGGCAAGGAGAAGAGGAAGTGTTTGCATTTCATCGCATTCATAATAGTATACTTAAGAGTTAGCAGGTTGTTTAATATATTAAATTTCTCATTATTTCACAAAGCTTATCATTAGGAAAGGGAGACAGTAATGAAAGAGGCATTTCCAATGAGTTGCCTCAGTTGTTCTTGGCTGAAATAGAGAGGTAAAGGTGTGTTCTCGCCCCAACAGCCGACTGCAGGTGTGAGCTCCCATTCGCTGCGGCGCGGCGTGTGGTGTGGTGCAGTGCTGCACCGAGGCAGCCGGGGCACTCGCCCCGCAGCGATGCTGCCGTCGGCGGCGCAGCGCGGCGCTGTGCAGGCGGCAGGTGCCGCCCGGCCGCACGCTCTGCCTCCAAACACCGCTTCAACAGCCGCAAACTAACCAGGACAGTCACCTGGAGCACACCGCTCTGTCTTCATTCGGCTTTACGAATGTGCAGAAAACCGTTTTTCTGCCTGCTGTAGGCCTCTTAGTCTGTCTTTGACCACAGTGCTCGGCCCCCAGGAGCCCGGATCAGGAGCTTGACCAAATCTTCCCTCCTTTCCTTTTCTTAATTCTTATATTTCCTTCCAGTGGAACTGAGAGCATGCAGAGGTTATTGCACATCTGGCCTTGGTTCCAGTGTGCAGGCAGGATGTGACCCAAATGCACAGTGCAGTAAGACAGCAATTTCTCCAGTCCTTTATTTTATTTTACTTTATTTTATTTTACTTTACTTTACTTTACTTTACTTTACTTTACTTTACTTTACTTTACTTTACTTTACTTTACTTTATTTTTTGTCCCTAGCAGCAGCTGTTTCCCCATAAAACTCCCGCAGACCTCTGAGCTCTGCAGCTCAAGGACTTTCTGAACCAGACATGGTGTCTTTACAGTCCATGTATTTATAGCCACCTTTCATTAATATATTTCCCACGAACTCATCCAGATGCTTTTGAAACTCATGTTAATTTTAGCATCTATACTGGACACTGCGCTTGCGGCAAGCATAATTTTGTGTTAATAAGCTCTCCCTAAACTATTATGCAACAACCCTCAACCAGCCCGCCAAGGGGTGGAATTCATCAGCAGGAGGGAAGAAAAAACCACAAAACTTTCATAAACATCTAGGTGCCAAGGCTAATCTTATCTCAAAGCCTTTGTTCTCCAAGATTGCTGGGAGTGTTAATGTTGTTTGTGCTTCTGTGAGAGATAAAAGTGCTTGGGATAAGATAGGGGAGAAAAAAAGTAGTTTGGTTGCTGTAAAATACAGCTCAGCAGCGATGAGGAGGAGGAGACTGGAGCTGTGGCAAGTCTTTGCAGGGACTTGTTGTCTTGTTGTCCCCTTCCTACTCGCTGTAGGAAATCGGGAGACTTGAGATTATCCTGGGAAGGAGGATTCAAGTCTGTAAAACAGAATTGTGTCCCCATCTGCGGTTTGTCACTGTCAATGAAGTTAATGATATATCAAACACAATGTCCTGTTTTCCAGCAGCTTGTCTCTTTTCTCCTTCAGAAGGCTTCCTCCTAAGACACGTAGTCACAGTGTTGTACATAGGAGAAATCATTTGTTCCAGTGATGAAGACCCTCCTTTTGAAGACCTTTTACATGGGAAAGACATGGGAGTGTCCAGGTTTTCCCAGCTCACCAGCCTCCCTGCCAGCAATTTCAGAAATCACCTTTATCTGCAAACAGCATGGGAATCTTGATTTAGGAATGGGATTCCCATATCCTGCTGTGCTCATTTAGCTGGAGATAAAAGCAGAGTGCACCAGGACACTGCTAAGACACGTCCTAGAAAGCGTGACACAAGATTAGATTTAAATCCAGATATTTCACACAAATCGCCCCAGGCTCCGTAATCCCTCCTGGCTGCTCATGAAGAATTTCCTGCTCTTTGCAGCTTTACTGTTTGTCTAGGAAATCAAGGTGGGGAGATCAGGAACGTCGGGACTATGTGGAGCCAAGGTCATGTTGCTGGGTTTCCACGGATAAAGGTCCCCTCTCTAGGGAGACGTTGTGCCAATGTCCCAAGAAACACACAGCTGCGGTGTTAATCACATTGATTGGGGGAGTGCCTGCCTATCAGCCCCAGCACGTGGGGTTGCCCTTCGCCACAAGAACGGACAGTTCAGGACATGGGCTGTAAATAACCCAGGCAGACGTGGGCTGGGGAGGAGGGCCGTGACAAATGGGGGCAACGTGATGAGGCAAAAATAGAAGGGAAGGGGGCTCAGAGCACTGAGAGCGAAGGAGTGCCGTGAAGCTTTGAGGAGACGGAGGGACTGATGTGAAATGTCCATGCTGGGGCTTCAACGAAGTTCATTTTCCCAAGGGGAAAAGAGGGAGCAGGATCTGCAAGCATGGGGTGCAACTCCAGAGTCTCTACAACAAAGAGCCTAGGAGGACATGAGGAGACAATAAATTCCCATTTTTCTGCAGAGGATTTGTCAGCTCGCAAGACACGTTCCTTCAGGTGAAACTCCCCAAATTTGAGCCTAATTTATGATAGCCCACAAACCATTCGGAGCCTGGCTCTTCCCTGCTGTGTAGAAGCTTACCTTTCATGTCCAAAGAGCCTGAAAAGACATGTCTCCAATAAAATCCCTTGGAAGTTCCAGCCTAACTCAGCTCCGTGTACCTCAGATGAATTCCTTTCTAAGACTTTTTCAGTTCTTAGTTACAGAATCCATCCCTGTTTCAGTGCTGGACTTACTCTAGAGTCTAACACTCACTGAGGTCCGTGCTGTCTTACTGTGGATGTGCGACTTAACCAACTCTGCTTTCTGCAAGGTCTCCCACCCAGAACACCATGCAGATAAGAGGAGCTTTCTTCTTGGAATAGCAACACCCATCTCCTTGCACCGAAGAAGTCCACAGACTTTCTCAAGGAATATGACAGAAGCTGCATGGGTGTTTGTTGAACTCCCCTTCCAGCTGGGGCTGTAGACCCGAGCATGTCACAACTGATGGAGTATTTATATGGTTTCATGGCATGGCATCACTGTCAGGCTCTGCAGGCAACACGATAATGAAGTAATGATTTTGCTACGGGCCCTGTTTCAAGGAAGATCTCAACTCAACCACGTCCCACCTACATTTGTTTCCGCAACGAAGAACAGCCAGGTGACTCTTTTCTTATGCCTCATTTATAGAAGCCAATTAGGACTTTTGCATATATATGATATGCTGGGCTTGATGGGGAAGGAGGAACCATCTCTTCCTATCATTCTTTGACAGAGCAGAAGGACCCTCAGAAAGGCTGCACAAGATCCAACCTGAGAGGTCCCACACTGCCACCAACCAGGGTGACCTGAGCGAGAGTGGGAAGGTTGGAAGCCACAGACTGTGGAGGGGAGGATAACTCCCTTACCAGGTGTTCATGTAGAAGAGCCATGGAAAGGAGGCAAAATCAGAAAGATTGATTTGATTAAATCAATCAAATATTGATTTGAGCTCGCTCATAACTGCTCTCCCTTGCTTTTCCCCAGACATGCCAGTTTGGACCCTGTATCTGCCCTCAAATATATACACATAAATCTCATGGAGGTACTGTTATGTGGAAGCTTAGGAATACCATACATATCTTTGGGAGAAAATCAAAACCAGCTCAGGGAGGGATATTGTGCAGTCTCCACAAAAGGGAGAAAAAGTGTTATAGCCTGATTTGTTTTATTTATCCTAAAATTTGTCATAGAAAATTTGTTGCTGGGGTATTGCTGCACAGGACCACACTGATATGAAAGTATCTGCTGGTCGGCTCAGAAGACCCTTGTGAATTGGAGAACATAGCAAGATGGGATCTGATCAGGAGAGGATGGAGAGATGTAGTCCTGTAGGGTCACTGTACCCCTCCTTGCACCCACATGATTTATCCCACCAAGGAGGGAGCCTGGATTTCACTTCAGTGACAGCTTGGAAAGTGGAAGGAAGAAATATCTTCTCCATGGCACTGAACTGTTTTAACCCTCATGTTCATCATACCCAACAGATGGACACAGGTGGTGCTTGTGTACCAGAAGGTGTCACATTTTGGTGGCAGGCAGGGAGC
>JAVCKT010015680.1:47357-58258 GCA_032273925.1 Rhynchotus rufescens
TCAATCTGGAAGCTTCACATAGTGCTAGGTACAGATTTCACTGAGAAAAAGAGAAAAAAAAAAAAAAAGCAGTGAAGAGTCTGCCACTCACAACCTCCAGGATCTGACCCTGCGTCTCTTCAGCTGGGCTTGGTACTGGGGGAATGGAAACAAGTCATTTACTTGCACTGGGGAATAAGAGGTGATTCGCTGCAGACTGATCAGATTCAGATCAAATTAAATTTCTCTAATGCCTCAGGCAGGCATTCTATGGAAAATCCAGTATAAGATGGACTGAGAATGATAACAGAAACCAAAAGAGATACCAGTGAGTCAAATTAGCATTGTCCAGATAACCTCATCACATCTTTCCTATCTAACCTATGTGTTTGACTGTGCAATCTTAATAATGCCCTTTTGATGTGTTGTATGTACATATGCACACACAACCAGCAGGTAAAGGATACCACACAACTAACACTAGCAGGGCATTCTGCATGAATGTCACACCTGAACCTTTATGGCAGGTCAGGTATTTCTGGTGTAATTAAAATTCGGTTTCATGCACTTACTACTCTACTGTTGGGATACTGTCTTGCTTGTATCATAGCAGCCAACTAGGTCAAATTCTGGTCTCTAAAATGGTAGCAACACTCCTGTCAGATAACAGTGTTCTCTGAGAATCCATAGGAAAGTCACAGCTTTCTTTGGGGAAAAAAATACTGGTTGTAAAATACCTGGCACTGCTAAGGAATCTCAGCAAAGTCTGTAAATGATCTGCATGAATGTGGGATCCTGCTCACCTGGATCTGACTGCCAGATTATTTGGGCGGCAGGCAATGGACAGCACTGACCTTCAGGAAAGCTGCTCTGTGCTCCTTGGTGCTTCCTGCTTGAACTGCATCGAAATCTGCCTGGAGCGCCCAAATCAGGTAGCAGAAAATCTGGGAGAGAGCAGTATAAAGTGCACCTCCTCTTTCCTCTCCTAGAGTTGAAAGAAAAATATTTAAGCTACTGAAATAAAAATATGAGTGGTCATCAAAATTTGTGGAGTATGTATTTATTCCTCATAAAAAGTGTGAGTTGGAATTGGACATTGCAAGGCTGCTCCATAAAGAAAATTGCTTCTTCTCTTGGCACTCAGCGGTTTTCTTCATGGAACTTTTCCATCAGAGCTTTGAAGTGCTGTATTTCAAACACCAATTCCCTCTAAGCAGCTGTATGTCGGCTGGAATTCATGCCCTGGTAGAAATTTGCAGCATTTCCCAATGGGGTGGAGAGCTTCAGACATTACCTGGGGGCTTTCTGGAGCAGCAGTAATGGAAACCGTAAGGAAGATCTGATATATCAGTTGTCTCCCAGACATCCAGGTCCCATTTCTCTCTGAGCTCAGCCCATTCTTAGAACAGTACTGTTTTGATCCGGCTCCACCATTCCAGATGAAGCCTAGCCGGTCATTTTTCCATATTTGGAGTTTGGATGGACAAGCCCCAAAGACTTAGGCCCAAACCTACAAATATACCACTCTGCTCAAGTCACAGCTCATAATATTTTTGCTGCTTTTTATGTAACTGAATGCATGGTCATGCATTAGGCCTCTAAGCCACCCACACAATGCAAGGAGAATATTCAGTGTCTCTTGAGAGGTTAGAGCCTCAGTCTCCATATTAAAAAAATCCTGACAACTCGGAGACCAGAAATACCTAAATCCTGTGAGGAACAGAAAACAGATCCCTGCCATCCTGATAAAAAAAATGATTCACTGGGTGACTCTGTGAAATAAGACCTAGCCCTTCTACTCTCTCTGTTTTTGGATGCAGCATCTTCTACAGTACTTACCATTTCAGCTGAGAAAGATGGAAGAAAATCTCCTTGGAAACCTCATGGATAAGGGCAGAGCTGACTGTGCAGTACCGCCAAGACTGGAGTATCAGTAAATGCTTAGGGGAAAAGAAAATACCTTTAGCTTTTTGGTATGTCAGGCTCCAAGAAGAGGCACCAGAGGACCAAAACCTCTGATCATAACTTTGGGTGCTACAGAACATTTAAAGGAGACTGCCCTGCCCCTGAACAGCTTTGGTTCCCACCGGACCTCACTATTGCAAATCACCATCTTCCTTTTGCCTCAGTCTTATCAGTGGCACTTGCCCTGGTACAAGGAATGAACGAAGATCCCTGTGGGCCAAACTATGTTTTTCGTGTTGTTGCTTTTTTTTTTTTTTTTCCTGCTTACTCTTGAATTCTTGTAGGCCAAAGGATTGATGCTCCTTTGACTTTTGTTTCCAGTTCTCCGCCCACCTTCCCAATAGTGTCTGCCTACCTTTCCCTCTGTGTCTGAAGCTGACCACATAAGAGACATTTATCTCTATAAAATGGCTGATTTCCCTCGTCTGAGAGAGCAAAATGCCAGTTGAGATCTCAGAGACATCTATGTAAATCCAGATTAAAGACATTTCTGGAAGTGAAAGGAGGATCTGGCCTGAAATCACATGAGGTTTCAGGCTTACTGCCTAAATCCTTGTGTGGCTAATTTGCATGGCAATGCATAGCCTCTCACTTTGTGGGTGTCTGTGTGGCTACAGGGCTTTCCAGTACAAACAGAATACTTCACTGTGTGACTGTTCACTGGGAAAGCTGAATTTTCCCCAGCAGAGCACAAGAATTCATTTCTCATTTTAACACAGCACAGCAAAATCCAGGGACAGAGACGTGGCTGATGGCAACGGCTGCCTTCTCCGTTGTGTCCCTATGAGCCCCAAAGCAAGAAAATGCCAGTATCTCCTGCACAACCTGCAAGTTATTACAGTTGCCTTTAAAAGGCATGTTTACTATAATTGTATACACTTCGTTCTCCTGGAGCAGGCAGATACAATCAAAAAATTACTACTCTGTAGTAAAAAAAAAATCCAATTCTGAATATAGAAAATAAATCTTAGAAGTGTAAGAACAGAACTTGCACCCTGTTGTAATGCTAATTTGGATATGTAGGTCCAAGTATCTGTTGTTAGTGAACAGCTAGATACATGGATGTCAGTGGGTACAGTCATGAGGGGTGGTGCTAGTCCTGGGGAGATGCTGCACAAACCAAGAAGCTGCCTGCCCTTATGTCTCCTGGAATCCATGCTTTCTTACACTGTTGGAGCTCAAATTTTTATTTAATATGGTTACACCACATTGATTAATTGCCCTGAAAACTCCTTCCTTCAAGCGAGAGGAAGAAACCTCATCTGAAATATTCCCTTCCACCTGCGCCTGGTGTGAAATGTTTGAGCTCCAAGCACAAAGCCAGCAAGAACAAAGACAATTTAAGTTTTAGGCTGAAGAAAGTGAGGTAGAAGACAGACCACTGACTTTGCACAGTCCAACATGAAGACATAATCAAGACATAATGTGACTGCATTTCTTAGTTTGTCTCTGATGTTTGGGCTAATGGACAGCCTGAAGCCCAGTCACCAGATCTGAGCAAGTGGCGATGCCTTCGTCCTCCTTACACTGCATGTATTTACAGACCAGAGGGATTTCTGGGTCACTGCTGATCTCATCACCTCCTCTATGGTTCTTGAGGACAACTGGAAAACAAAGAGGCTTTTGGTTCAACTGAGGACTGCTAGTTTGGGTCTCCTTGATCAACTTCTCCTTTCCTCCCCGCTTATCCTCCGCCATATGCACCCAATAGACAGTCGAAACGAGGGGACAGCATAACCAGGCAACAAGCCACTTGTTCATTTGAAGTTCTTGAAAAAGAACAAATCAAGACTGGTATTACAGCTGCTGTGGATGAATATTTCAGCATAGAGCCCTTCTAGCAGCCCTTCCATACTGACTGACCAGCAGCTTCCATTAAGGCCCTGTCCCTTCTCCCCTTATGCTTTGGGGACAATCTCCCCTTCAACCTCTGCAGCTTCTTCACCATCCACGACCAAAACGCTCTGCAAAACCTGCAGCTAGAGCTGACACCTCCTCAGAGCCAAGCGAGCAGTGCCTTGCAGGAGCTGTGTTTCTCGTGGCACCGCAGCGATGCCCTCCCCGTGCATCCTCCCGCAGCCGCAAAGCCCCTGCCGCTGAAGCCGAGCAGCATGAAGGCTGCACGTACTGCTTATTGCCAGGAGGGATGCACGGGGGGCACTGATGCTGGCAAGTCCTCATAGGTATAAAAGCATGCCGTCCCCAGAGAGGAAGGAAAATCAGGCTCTTTCCCTTATTTTCCCCCTCCAGATACACATTTTTGGGACACACAGACCAGAGGCCGCCGGCTCCCAAGCCTCGCGCCGCTGCCTGCAGTGCGCTAAATGACGAGCACGGACCTGCTTGCAAATGAGTGACAGCTAATAGATTTGATTTCACTCAACCATTTTCTGCCCAGCTCAGCGAGTGCAAATCCAGGATAAAAATAATGTTGGCAGTGATATTATTGGTTGCAAAAATCAAATAAGATGGCGAGCAACTGAAGAAAAGACAGTTTGCAGTGATTTGAAGGTGCTTCCCCAGGCTCATCGATACTTAGTGTATCTTTTGTCCCTCTAATTAGGGATACAGGATCCCCTCCAATTAGTGATCCCCCCTGCCCTGGATCCTAGGCTGAACAATTCAAGGCAAATGTGTAACAACTGAGAAAGCCTCCCGGGATCCCTTGTGATTCCCAGCACAGGTGAGAGAGGCAGAGCTGACACTCGTGTACTGGGAATTCTCTCCTCTTCTGCACCTTTTGTATCCAGAGTCATTCAGTTGTAAGAATCCGACCTAACTGATCTACAGGAGAAGAGCAAGTCTATGAAAAACTTGAGGCAGAAGCCTCAGCTGGACTTTCCAGGATTTTCCATGCTTTCCAGAGCAGGGAAAAGAACCTTTATCTTTTTCCTGATATCACCGCCTGATCAAAAGGGCCTGTACAGATATGCATGGGTGTGCACGTGCAAAAACCTGACAGTCTGAAATAATTTAGGTATTTTGGCACAGCAAAATGGATCAGAACTACTTTTCCTATTATCTTGCAGAAGTTATTGAAAATGATAAGAAATATATTCTCTAGCAAAAAAAAGCAAGTTTTTTTAATGCAATTTCTTTGGCAGCTTATTCATTCGTTATTCGTTCAGTCGCTTTCATGATGCAAAGGCTTTCTATTATGAAACATTCTGTGGAAAAAAATGAACAAAAAAGTATACTACTTCTTTAAAATATATTGCAAGAATCCTCATTTCCAGATTTTTATTGCAGCACTGGCTGGTATTCTTGCATGCAGTTTTGTAATTTATTCTGAACATTCCACTTAAACCTTTTTTCAATAGCATGATTTTATTAGAGTCAGCTCACTGGACTTTCCCAAAAAGGTATTTAAGATCAAATAAAACCAGTGCTTGGAAAAATATCATTACAATATGAAAGCAGTTACAAAAACATTAGTACTGCAAAGTTTTATTTCAAATGGCTGAGCCTGCTGTACCCCAGGTTATTGCACTTCTACTTCCTCTGACACACTCACTGGAAAAATGGGGAAAACTGTCATCTTAGCAGTTTTTACCTGTTTCTCAAAATAGCACCCAACTTATAGGGAGGCAGTGATTTTTTTTCCAGCACTGTCATTAATAAGAACAGCAAACTGTCCTTTATTCCTACCTTGCTTTGCTCGGCAGAGGTTTGTTGCCTGTCCTGTAGCAGATGCCAGGGCTTTCGGCAGGCACCAGAGCAAACAGATTTGGGCTGACAGTGGCCGCAGCAATGTGGGAGCACAGCCTGGCAACGAGGCTCAATCTGCCCCTGGAACAAACAAAAATGGTTCATTTAAGAAGCAACTCCAGCTCTTAGTTTCCTAAAAATTGCCCTCTGGGCCTTATCCTGAGGAGTTCTCACAGCAAGGGCTGGCGGGTGGCAAGAGGGTACGTGTCCCGTGCCGGGCCAGCAGCGCTTGCAGCTCTGACCCAGTGCTCACCAGAGGGATCACAGCCAAAGGCCAGCCCTGCAGCACGAGGGTCAGAGGCAATCTTCTCTCCAGCACCAAAACGTCCAAACCTGCAGCACTGAATGGCCCACCCTGCTCCCATCACCCAAATAATTCGGTCCAGCCCTTCTGCCGCAGACTCGGCTTCTGTTTAAGTACTTGCAAGACCAGGAAAAGCTGCCAGGCTTCAATATCCCATTTGACTTCCCAGTCAGCCAGCTAAGGCAAATACTTCCCTTCTTCACCTGTTATTTTATTAAGAGCCAGGTAACTGACAGTTAATGCTGCTGGACCTCAAGATCAAGCTGATGCTTGCTTGAGATTTTTGAATTTCAAAGGATGAGTTTTAGAAGGGGTCTTTGGGTGTTCCTGCTTGTAAGCTCCCCTGGAAAGTTGATAGTGGCCAATGGGAAGAAAGATCCTTGATGTAAACTAAATCAGAATACAATGGAGAGTATAAAAGGACATGAACAATTAAAATACTAGAAGTCCTATGTGCTGCATCACTGGATTCTATGAAACTATTTTATTTTCACTTCTTTGTATATGCATATTTATATTGCTTTTATGTGACAGATCTGAGGAAAAATCAGCAATTTGAATGGCACCCTTTGGAAACAAGATGTATTCCCTTGTTCCCCCAACAGTTCTCCAGGCTATTTTTTTTACAAGCGGTATGTGCAGCAAGGCAGCATCCGCACACCTAAGTTTGAAGATTCGGTGTTAAGTGAGGACTTTTAAATCCTCTTTTAAAACTGCAAGTTACTGTTCATATTACTTTTCTAAGTAGAAATATGCTTAAAAAGTAAAGTCTTTATTGCTTCTTAAAAGGCATAGTGCTCTGTGATAAATTCTCATATTTTGACTGTTAATATGTTTGAATGAAAATTATTTATACATTTTGGTGAGGTTGAATGGTTTTCATTTGATTGCTGCCTCTGGAAATGAAAGCAGAGTAGCAGGAAATTTACATGTCATGCTGTGATGTATATCCAGATTATGAGATGATTGTGCAGCAGATGAACACCAAGTAAAATCATTTGCATCAAACTGTGACAACTGCAATTCCTGACAAGGCCTCTTAGTTTTTTGGGCTATTATCATTGTACAAGAATATAATCTATTGACAGCAGGGCTGTTTAATACATTTAAAGGCAGACAGTGGAAGAAATCTTAACTGTTTTCATTCACCGCTGCACAAGGGTGCAGATCAAAAGTGAATTATATTTAAAAATATGCATGTATGATGATAAGATGCATGACATTCATCAACCTGTTTAGTCATGGTTAAGCTGCGATAGTGAGGATCCAATATTACTGCCATATGTGGTCTGAAATAGAGACGTGAGACTGAAAATTATATTATTGCCCAGTAGAAGTGAATAAACAGGGAAAGACATTCTTTCTTAATCTTTCTTCTTAGATTAAAATCTGCCTTTTTGTGCTATTGCACAGGTATTTTGTATTAACTTCAGCAAACCAGGTGTAAGCGTTTTAAATCAATTGCCTTTTTATTCCCTTTTGTGTGGTAAAATGCATCCCTGTTTTTTTCTGTATTATCAATAAGAAAGAGTTGCCCTTGTAGGTATGTAGATATCAGCAGGCTTGGCATCAGGATTCATATAAACATTAATACATCACGTTTCCTATGTTAGCTATGATCTTTTAAATTATTAGGCTTAATTAATTAAGGTATTAACGGAGAGAGAATTAAGACAATCTATCCAATTCTAAAAAAAATATTTTAGTGCTCTTTACAAACAGTTGTAATCCCTGCCAAGGCTCAGGGTAAGCAATTCCTGATCTGCTTGTTTTGTGAAGCACTTTAATGAGAAAAATGATGTCCAAGTCGCCCATCATCGCAGTCGGAGAGTGGCTATTTTTGTGGATACAGCCCTGAAAGCAGAGCTCCTTACAATGTTGGGCTCTAGTCCAACCCTGAGACTTCTCCGTGCAGAAAACACAGACACAGTCAGAGCCACCTTGGTGGCTGTAGCGTCACAACTGACCATGGGGCACAGATGTGGATCTTGCAGAGGGACGTCTATAAAAGATTAATTAATTCTTATTCCTCCTAGGGAAAATAGGAGAGAAGGGCCAGAAATGAGAAGGCTGTGGGAGGTGGAAAGTTGCTGCGGTGGAAACAATTAGTGTCCCTGTCACAAACTGTGTAATTGATGTGGGGAGATGAAGCTCCACCACAACCCGACCACTCCTGTGCCAGCAGGTGCAGCTTTAGGGCCTGGCCACAAGCTGGTGCTTTCAGATGAGCTCAGTTGGGATCAGAAGTGGGGTGCAGACACTTAAACATCAGCTCAGATGTGCAGGCCAAACTAGGGTCCTTGTTCTGGGCCTGTCTGGGGTTTTTTTCGAAGAGCAAGGAAATGAATACTTCTGAGATCCTCAGTAAAACTGCAAAAGCTGGCACCATATAATTATGCACACAATAATGGAAGAGGATTCCAGGTGCAGCAATTGGATAATCCAATGTTTTCATCCACACACTTACAATAGAAAAATAAGCAAAGATGAAGGTCTAAAAACAACTGAATTCTCTTTTTCTCTACTGCTTTCGACTTCTGCGATGCAATACCAGTCACCTAAGCTAACTTCTTCTTAGTTCTCTAGGAGAAAAATGGGGAATACTCAGTAGTTCTTACCCCCCTAAAGCTGTCAGTAGGGATGAGTAATGTTGCCAAAAGCATTACCTGGTGTTGTATGCAAGAAACAGTTGCTCTCTAGACACCTTAGTCCAGATTTGCAGTGGTAGTCCATTCCTGCCTTTGAGGTCAAGTGGGCTCTACATATCCCAAAGAGATGCTGTAAGCTGTAAAAAAATTAGAAATAAAATATTTTAGTGAGTTTTACTGATATAAATATATTTTTCTCTTAAGGCTGAGACAGAAAACCAAGGTTTACCCTATCTATCCAGCCAGAAGAGGCATGAGCATGTCATCAAATGCTTCATTATTGATAACAAAGGGCATAACCTCACACTGATCTGCATTTACCAGCCTCCTGAACATCCTCAGACTTGTGGTCCTGGTCCGCTACCAGTGGTGCACTTCAGTATCACACAGATGAAACTCCTTCATTTTTATTACAATTCATGATTCACTTGAAGATTCAGCTCTGTGGGCCAGGAAGCTCACATCCAAAACACACAGGTGGCTTGTAGAAAATCCCTAGACACAAAGATAAATCACAGAATGATTGAGGTTGGAAGGACCTTAGAATGCTCAAGCAGTACAGCACTTTTCCATAATACCAGTTTTACACCATTTCTGCCACTGGGAAGAGGCCAGCCAGGTAATCCCACCTTTGATGGTACCCGTTCTGTATGGCCTAGTGTAAGAACTGATGGGAGCTGAAATGCTCTAAAACATTCACGTGTGCTAGGACATTTCCATGTGCTCAACTGAGACTTCTGCAGGTTGCTTTATTTTGACACTGGAGAGGTTGCTGGAATTGGTAAGCTAGCTAAAAACGAACCATTTGGGGGTCTTTCAAATGTCAGCGTAGCGCTAATACGAAATCAAATCTGTTTTTATTAGATACTCCTGATTCACCAGAGAAAACCTACAGATTAAAAAGTTATCAGGTTTATGATGTCGTCCTTTTTGGAGCTGAGGAGCAGCTGTTGCTACATAACAGCTCAGAGCATGATGAACATTTTGGGAGAAGGGGTAATTTTTAAATAAAGAAGAATGTAACTATTCTGGAGGAAAATCTGGCCACTGACTTCATTTGACATGTGTAATAGACTGTGATAGTTTTTTGGAGACTGCACGATGCAAAGTAAAACGAAGCTGGTAATAAGCAACTTGGCATTTATTCTTTATGTAGGAATATTTGTTCCTCAAAGTCAGGCTATGTGGAATATTAGCATTTGAATAAATTATTCAACACTTTCTAGAGAACGCAAGGGGAAAAAATCTTTTCAGCATTATAACATGACAATCTACAGGGTAGTAGAAAAGAAGGCTGTCATTTTTTCTTCAATTACAAAAGGCAAATATTTATTATTTATAAGTATTCGCCTTGTATAGGTTTAAATGTTATTTATGAACCTGTTGCATAGTGATTTTCAATGTAACTCATTATTTTTAGCCTTAGGGTGTTGTAAAGGAGCATGGATATATTTAATGACACTCTGCTAGTCAGCGCAATTACACTGTAATCATTATGTAAAATGTGCTATTAATTAAACCAATTTCTAGTTAGAACATTCTCTTCTGCAGGGCTTAATCTTAATCTCTGGCAATCTTTCTCTCTGTTTTTCACCCATTAATTATATGCTTACTTTTAAAGTTACATATGATAAAACATGTTTTTATTTTTAAGCTTAATATGCCTCAAGAACTTGTATTTATCATGTCACTTGGCTGAATTATCGAAAAGACTTCATTTGCAGACCTCCCCACCTCCAAAGAAAAAGACTTATAAGATCAGACAGTTACCTGGGAATCAACAGTAGTCTGATGACTGGCAATTGTCTCTGATATTCATAGATGTTTATGGCTGAATTTAATTTCCAATTTAGAAAAATCTTCTCTCCAGACTTCTATTTTTATCTTAATTACTACATATAAATATAGACCTGTTTTAAAATGCTTCATCTATTCAAAGATAAATCTCCAAATTTTTTTCCCCGCATTGGATTGGCATTTTATGTTAGTATTTTGTTAAAAGAGCCATGGTAATAGTAAAATATTTTTCAATCTTCAAGTAGTTGAGCTAAGCACTGATGAAATAAATAGAATGAATTGTTAAGGTATCATGCTATATTCTTAGATAAAATTAATGCCTTAACAATTAGATTTAGAATAATAACAGCTAAATGGCTACTGCACTTCAGCATAGAAAAGAAAATAACCTAGTTTTTTTAAGTCATCCTTGCTCTGCTCCACAATGACCCCTTGTGGAAAAAAAGACTTGGAAAGAGGAGGAATCTGCTCTCGATGCAATGCATATTCTCTGCAAATTT
>JAVCKT010015683.1:0-15558 GCA_032273925.1 Rhynchotus rufescens
AAAAACAATTTAGACGTCATGGGACAGCAACTAGTCACGCTGAAGCGCTGAAAATGGCTGCTGATAGTAAAAATAAAGAAACCATTAGTCAGCTCCAACTCTTGCATATGGCTGTGATTTTGTTTGAATAAGGACAGCAACTCTTACTATCCTCAAGTTTCTATCAAAGAAAAGCAGTTCCTCTTATGCATACACTTAAGGAAGAACAAAACTTACCTCCACCTCTACTTTCTACTGCATTTCTACTGCATTACTTCTTAGATGCCTGACCTCTGTTACTAAGAGAGCTTAAAACTATGTTCGCATCATACACAAAATTGAGTTGACAGTGACTCAGTAAAACACTTCATCATCCAATGATGCCCCCTGACTTCAAGGCAACAAGATTAGGTTTAGCCAAGGCAATTGTACATTGTCATATTTGGGAGTTTACAGGATGACTGATGACAGTTTAAATTTGCTAGGTGTGAAAGCTCGATTAGTTCCTAATGTTAAACCTTTAGGCATTTTTTTTTTTTTTTTTGTCAGCCACAACTACCCCTCCATGACCTTGCTACAGTTAAGATGGACAAAAGCAGTCTTCCAAATGGAAAAAAGCATTTCCCTCCATAGAGTCAACTCAGTATTATACACATGAAATGATTTGTTAGTAGTTTGGCAAAGGAGAAAGGTTATCTTTACTTACTGAAATAGGCATGTACAGAATGATAAATCTATGTCACTATCATATTTTTTTCCATCTTCAGTCAGATATGCTGAAAACCCTCTATTAACTAAAAAAACACTTTTGTGGAGAAAGAGAGGCTGGTAAGCAATGACTGGACTTCCCTACAATTTAACCAATGTGCAATACATATGCATGCAGAGCGGGCAGGGGCACAAAGGCAAAGTGCATGTGCACATAGTGTATATATAGTGTATGTGTATAGTAATGTACAACAGTTAAATCCACCATATTACTGTACAGCTCGAGCCTAAAGAGAAAACAGCATCCTAAATTAGCATTACAGGTTCTCATGTGAACATAATCCCAAGGAAGTCTGATATAGAGACCACTCAAAAAAAAAAAAATAGTGCATCTGAAGAATCATGGCGTAAAAGTCAGTTTGCATGGAAGCTCTGTTTTTCATAGACATGAAGGGGAAGATAGGATTAAGATCACCTACTCTTTTATAGATGCTCTTCTTGTTTCTCAGACCTACACAGCTACGACTTAGCTCCTAGAAGTCTCTTTTTCCCAACTTTTTTTTCCTTCTCATCCTTTTCCTTCCCATCTCTTCCGTTTCTCCTTTCTCTCGTTCCTCACTTTTGCCACTTTCGTTGACATCTCTTACAGTTCAGTGTTAACAACATTGAAAGAAAGTTGAGTTTGCAAGCCAGAATCTATTTCATGTAATCAATTAATGCAATCTAGTGCACAAGGATGGTATCAGGGCAGAGAACATATGCCAGAAAGTAGAGATAAGTGTTGCATACTCCCTACTAAGGGAATATCATACTTGCTGCTCTTCATGTGACTCATTTTTGCCCCATAAAACAAACAAAACAGCAGCTACAATGGGTCAAGATTGTGTTCTCTATTATTCCCTTGCCTATTACAACTTATGCCTCTTTTCATTGCAATTTTTAGAAAGACAGGGTTAAGAAAAGCAGACCTGAAAACACACACACAGCACTTCTAAATGCTCAGATTGAAAGGCAGATTCCACTGTATCTTCCCTGAGGACACCTTGAATAAATATAGTTATTCACATTTCATATTTTATAGTATAATTGAATAATATAAGCTGTTATTTTAGGAAACATTTCATAAAGGTAAAATAGGAAACTGCAAGGTTTTCCAGACAGGTACATCCTTAGTTTGAAAGCACATGCCATATGCATGCAAGTGTTTGTGTGCTTACACATCACTCCTCAAGACAAAAAACACACACACACACACACACACACAGAGTAAAATGATGAGCAACTCGCACAGTTACAACTCCCAAAGATCATATAAGGAATGCAGCCAGAAGAGGAAAAAAGAATAAAATCATACATAATGTAATTCTAACATTCACTAAAATGAAACTTTCTATTTATGCTCAAGCATAGAGGGAAAAAGGAGGAAAGGGGGGAAAAAGTAACATCAGCCAACTAAACTGTATTCCACTACATCCAACATTTCTTCTTCAGCCATCTAGTAAAGAGTCTTTTCAGTGTTCTAATAAAAGTTACTGCTATACTTACCTGAGGAGTCAGCACTCACCAAATATAACTAACGGCATTTGACCTTCAAAAGCCTCAAAGCTTTACTTGTTCTCATCTTACAAAAACACCACAAAACACCACGCTTGTCACTCCAGCTCATGCCTCCCTCCACAAAGGTCTGTCTGTCAATATGATATCAAATATTAAAACAGGTTAGAAAGGACCTCTGGAGGTCTCTAGGCTAACCTGCTGAAAGCAGGGATATCGCCCAAGTTAGATTAGGTTGCCTCATCCAGTTGAGTTTTGAAGATCTCAAGGACCTCCACAAGCTGTCTGGGCATCTCTTGCAGCCTCTCCAGCCCTTGCCTGGACATCCTTCAGCTTCAGCACAGGCATCACTCCAGGCTGGCTCCTGCCCTGTGTTCAACTGAAGCGGCTTGTGCTAACGGCTTGGTAACCACCTCTTGGGCAGACCTCTGAACTGAATGCCTAATCCTTCTTCACCATCTCAGTTCATTTACCTGCCCCGGACACAGATGAATGTTCAGCAGTTGCACAAAGCTGCCGTGACTCCCCTTAGACCTTCCTTAATTTTCTCAGTGCTTCTGCAGTGTACCTCATGTCAGAAACCCCTCATTGTTCACCTCTACTCTACACTTGGGGCCCCATGCGTCTTCATCTTGAGGTTTTTTTCCTTCCACCTGCACCTTCCATGCTTTTACCTCACAGAATCTCAAATATACTACTCTTCATTCCCGTGCTTGTGATTCTCAGACCTACTGCAAAGACCAGCACAAAAAAGTCTTAACTTTGGGAATGATTTTCTATCATTCTCATAAGAGCAGAGAGGAACTTGCCCTCTTTTATCCACCTGCCCATATTTCCGGCTCAAGATTATCCTAGATCTCATTTGTTAAAGCTATGGCAATAAAGACACGCCATTTGTCACTCAGCCCATCAAGACTATGCACATTTTCTATCTGAGCATACCTAGACAGAAGTCTTACAGATCCTTCTGCATAGCATCTTCAAGAAAACAAAAACAAAACAGCAAAAAAAGTTTCCATCCATTTAACTAAATTAATCCTTTCTGCAACTCATTATCAAAACTTTCCGCCATTGTTTGTACATTATCTATTCCACCCCCTCTCTACCCATTTTGACTGGATACACTGTCATTACTGAAGTAAGGCTCATTGTGTACCTTTATAGCACACCCATATCCATTCATTAAGTGTCATTAACTAAATCTCCCCCAACACACTAGCAATATACCAAAATTAAACTATATTATGCTGTAAGTATGTGGTATTGAGTATGCAAGAAATGTGATTTCATAAAACTGTGCACTTCAGGACAAACTATTTTTTTAGTGTCTGATGAAAAATAATTACTACATATAGAAGGTCAAGTGAGCAGTGATTGAAAACTCATATAGTGGGTCAAGGGGAGAGGGAACTATCTTAATTAAAATTCAAGTATGCTTTAAATCTGACACATTCACACATTGGAATAACAATACATTGCATGTCCAGGACTAGAAAATCCAATATTCTCTAACAGTGAGTATAATTAATATTTGCTGTTTTTTAATGGAGCCAATTAAGTACTCTAAGAAGCAGGATCTTATCTCTATAGAAAGCTACAGTAAAAATAAATACAGTTGACTTATTCTACATACGTTACCAGCAGTTTTTAATTTCATGCACATTAAACTATTGTTGTATATTGCATTGTACTCAAATGCAATCATTTCCTTTTAGCTTTCTGGCAATGAGTTATATATATTACATATGCCTGAGACTATGTCTTGCAAGTTGCGAAATGGATGCCAGATCTCTGTACATTTGACCTTTTGCATGGGTATCTAGTGTTCTGTAGGTGAATAAGAGACCCACCACAAGCAAAACATTAGCCTTTTTATTCTGCATTACTCCCCAATGGGACAGCAGCACTAACACTACCACTGAGCCATAGAGACAAACTTAAGGAAGTGATGTACACAGATTAATTACCTCATGCTAGAACGTGAAAAAAAATATATGTACCATAATACTGCATAACTTTCAACAGATGTTGTGAAATCAAGCTTGTCAAAATTCACATGATTCAGAGATTTCCACAGCAGCTTCTATGCATGATGCAGGGTTAAAATACATATATATATATATACACACACACACACACACACACTAAAAAAGAGGGTGTATGGGGAGAGGCAGGTTCAAAAGAGCTTTAAAAGTCCAAACTGTTAACTAAGGTCAAATTATGTTTATTCAAATCAAAGATTAAGAATAAACACAAACAGGAAGAGGGCATTCAGTTCAGTGTTAATACAATTACAAAACAGTCTCTAGATCCGTGGTGCAATTTCAAATTATTCCACCTACTCTAAATTAGCAAGCAGATGTAAGATTCAGATGATAATTGTTTCTCATGCAACTCCACTGGCACTGGAGGAATCAGAGAGAGGGCTGAGACTTGTATCTAATTTCTTGGAATTCTGAACCCATAAGACATCCCAATCACTGCTTTGGGCTCCTTGTCACAGCTAAAAATCACTACTATCATTGTGTAATTGGTGTGGGGACATCACCAATGACATAACGCCTTAGCCAAGCTAAGCAACAAGGCAAACAAATATCCTTCCACACTTCCCCCTCTTTCTCTTCCCCTTTCAGTGGGAAAGCATGTGATGATCCTTGCCTCCTACTCTACTGCAGACCTCCAAGAAAGGGATCTTTTCCTGAAAGGAAAAGATCATCTCCTGAAAGGGATGTTCATGGAAAACCATCCTGATGGTAGCTCTAGTCAGCACTTTCAACCACAGTGTCACAGCTAAAGGGAATGATCATCTTTCTAGGCCAGCAAATCCCAACATATTTATGGCTCCGTAAATCAACACCAACTCCATACATTCTGCCTGAAACCTACGCAGTGACCAGTAAGGACGATGAAGAACTAGCAAAATATGCTCCTGGTGGCCACTACTCTCACTGGTCAGGAACTCTCTCTATTCACCCAGTTCACATGTCCAAATAAGACCCAGTGCACAGCTCCCCATGCAGCACATCCTAACTTTTCTCTTCACAAGCAACACCATAAGCAGACGACTGCAGCAAGACCTGTGCCCAAAAAAAGACACAGGACACTTCTGAGTCACTGCTGGCTGGGGCAGGGCGAGCAGCAGAAGCTGCCATAGGATTTCGCAAGCAGAATGCTAAAAGAAAGCACGTAAAACACCAGACAAAAAAATCTACAAATCGATCCCTGACATAAAAGCTGGACATTACCGTCTTTTCCCATAGGAATAGCCCTTTCTGGAAAAGGCATGCTCCTGTTTGTGTGTGGAAGAGAAAGAATCACAATTAAGTTAAAATCTTTCTTGTGGTAGAAAACTTTAAATCACTCAGATGTGCTATAATTAGTTTCACATCTTAAAAAGTAGGGAAAAAAAAAGACCTTGAGAACAGAAACTGAAGGTCACATCAGTTATCAAGACTGGCAGTCTAAATTCATGCTCAATTTTCCCATGACATTCTATGAACTTCAACATCATATATACATTGTAGCAAAGAAACATGGGAGACTGAAGCAGTTCAAGGATAACGTCACAGCCTTCGTCTCTGTGCTTATGAAAGTAATTTTAAGCAGTGAGAATAAACAGGAAAACCAGTAGCACTAAATCTGCTGAGAACACAGATTACTATAGAGACTTTTAAAAATAAACATTGATATCTCCTTACATGAAAATTAACTTTTCATGTAAGTGCATAATTTCTTGTTCCTTGACCTTGAAAGGCACACTGTACAATGTCCCAAGAAGAAAACACACCAGGTATAACTACACAAGGTAGTAGGCAGCCTACTTAAGGATCTGAAAACCAAGCAGTGACAACACTGAAGGGGCACACACAATATTTGAACCCTTCTGATTCAGAAAGTTGGGGAAATCCATACAATATGTATAGAAACAGAAAAAAAAGAGGTCAGGACGGACAAATGAGCTTTGTTTTTAATATTCCTGTTTCAATTCCTGTATTTTGGGATTGTGGTGGATGGCTTAGAGTAGGGAAAGGAGTAATGGGATATAAATACAAGAAAAGCCATTAGATCACCCTGACAACAGAGGGTTGTTCTCCAAACATACTATCCACAGCTTTGCTTCTTGTTTCAAATGTCCAAAACATCAAAAGGTCTCAAGTCCTGTAGAATTGTTTTATAAAAGGTGCATCTATAAAAGCTGCATTGTTTTCAAAGTACTCAAAACACTACTACTCATTCAAAATACTGTATTTAGCAATTTAAGTCAGTCACATCTCCTAGAATTGCTACTCTCTTTTTCTGGATACAGAGCTAAATAAGACTCAAGGAGAGCCCCAATCTACACATTTTGGCCATAGATGCAAACTTATCTGACATCTCCAACACTCTTTATACATTATACTAACTTCCCTCTTCTTTATAATTTGGCAAAAGGAAAAATAGATGGGAAAAGGAAATAATGTCTCCCCAAAATGGTGACCTTACATCCTCCTAGATCTTCAACTTCGTTCACACGCTAAGAATTTTAATATTCTCTCAGATCAGAAAACTTCTAGCGCTGTATATCATATCCTGATGTATAAATTAATGACTATTAAACGGATTTTTAGGGATGTTCAGATCCCACAGTTTCTCTTCAAGTCACCAGAAAATTGGAGCATCATTAATTCAGACGTTTAGACAAAATGTCATGTTTCTCACTTTAAAGTCCTATTTTACATCCAACTGGAGGACTGAGAAGCAAGAGATACTCCCCAAAATCCTAAATTTTCTTTTTTTTGTTCCCTTAATACTCTTGCCAACTAAATACTGGATGCCTTTGCATTCCATCACATCAGAGAATGAGTCAGTCTGTCCTGAACTGGCCTTCTAAAAGGAAATTGAGAAGTTTGATGACATATTTGGATAAACACACTCACTGGATAAAGTTACTTAATTTTTTAATATCTCCTCAAGTTTGCTATAAACCTTCAAAATCCTTATAGACTAGATTTAAGTGCAGCCAATAAAAACTATATATTATAAATAAACTTAATGAAAACCACCATATTAAAACTCAAAGGACCTTGTAAACATGCTTGTCAAAGCCTCGCCATTGCAATACAGTGCCACATCCATAAATCCTCGTTATTAATTGCTAGTCAGCCCCAACTCATATTGAAATATCAGCCCTATATAGATCATACTTGGTTCAGAACCCATTTTTCTCATGGTCTCTGAGCACAATGTAACTGCCAATGCTGTAACTGTGACTGAAGGAGTGATGGAAAAAAAAAACACCAGAGTTTATATGGTTCAACTCTGATGAAAAGTTACTAAAGATTATTATCATCTGTGTGGCCACATCTGCCCTAGAAATAAGAGATGGTTAAGATCCCTTGTATAGGTTAGTACAGGGTGACAAATACTGAGCTGATTTAACTTCCTAAGAACTTGCTTTAACAAAATGCAAGGACACTTAAAATGCCATGCTACTGGAAAGCAGGGTTTCATCCTGTAGCAAACATCACAGTTTGTAACTTAATAGATAAACTACTTTGATTGAAAGAACATATCCTATAGATTCAAGGTCCTGACTTCTATGGATTCTCATCCTCCTTAGTTCTACATTTACTTCCTATGTAAAGAAAGTAAAATAATTTCAAGCAGTAAATCTTCAGCTAGCTCAATGCGTGAAAGATACGACATCAAGCACTGTTTGCTGTGCAAATTCACACTATAAACTAAGCCTAGGATTAATCTGTTTAAATTTCTTGACTGTAACCAATAGTAATATTAGGACTTCATCGCTAGCATTTCATTAGCACATGCAATTTAACACACAGAAATACAGAATCACAGAAAGGTTGAGATTGGAAGGGACCTCTAGAGATCATCTAGTCCAACCCTCCTGCTCCAGCAGGGACACCCAGAGCACAGGACAGCATCCAGGTGGGTTTGGAAGATCTCCAGAGAAGCAGCCTCTGCAACCACAACTCTCTGGGCAGCCTGAGTCTTAACCCAACGTATGCAATCTTTCTCATGGGGATTTTGATTCTGAAATGCATACTTATCATACCTATAAGGCAGCTATAGCTCCATTTTTTGAAGAAAAATAAGAAGGGTCCATCCATGATAAAAACAACACAAAAAGGTCTGTGAAAAGCACATGGAGACAAGATTAGCATTTTTGCCACTTGCCTAAAAGCTGGGCTCCGTGGCTACTTCTCTGAAACCATGCTTGTACCAAGGTGGATGTTCAGGGATGCAGACAGTGAAGGAGCTTTTCAGTAAGTGCTTGAAAAAATCAGGCAGGAAGAAATAGCTTTGTTTTACTAGACTACGATACACAAGCTCCACCTAAAATAGCACAGAAATAGACTGTTGCTATCTGAAATTTAAAAGGAAGTTGAAGAGTGTTTATACTTTTCAGAAAGTTGACAGGTGCAAAGGCAAACACAGGTCAGGACGACGCATCACTTGGGGATGTGATCAAAAAAATTCCATATTCTTGGGGGGGGATGGGGGAGAAGTAGAAAAGAAGTTAATGAAGTTCATACAGGAAAGAGCAAAGATCTGCCTAAACAAAACAATATTTCAACTAAGCAGAGCTTGTTAAAAAACAGCCAGGATATTATTTGCTGCTACATGAATAAGAAGTCTAAATACCTAAGATAAAAACTAGAATGTCTATTTTCAAATGAGTACATAAACAGAACGTGCTTCTCCATTAGTGAAAGTCAGGGAAAGACAAATATTCATGAGATAAAACTGTATTATGAAAAAAATATTTAGATCAAAGTGAGAAAGCTATTTATGCCGACAGAAGAGTTGTACAATTAAGAGAAGACAAAGGAGGGCAGAAAAGTGAAAGGAGCAAATAAGAAATGCATTTAATTCTTTAAAGGCATAGCTAGAGTCCCTATGGGCTGAATTTCATACATAAAGAGATGATCATATAAGAGTGAGACTATTGAATATCAATCCAAAATAATATCACAGAATACACAGTGATAAGAAAGGTAGAAAGAGCACAAATAAAAGGAATCTACAGATATTTCAATATAGAAAATATTCTTTATTTTTTCCAACTGCCAGCGCTGGATTCCACTAAGAAGAAAGTGAAGGAGGTTTTCACATTAGACTCCCTCTTTATGGACAGCAATAAACTAGTGCAGTAAGAGAAATTTGAGATCAAATAGATACAACAAAAAGCAACAGGACTATTTAAGAGTTCTAAAAGTTAAAACTTGCATGAAAAACTAGTTGCTTGTGATTAGCTTCTCCTTTAAATAATCTAAACAAGTAGGAGGTAGAAGGAGTTTTTAGCAAGAGAAATTTGAAGAAATGGGCAACTAGTGAGCTAAGATCTCAATATCCCAACTGGTTGAGAGGAAAGCAGCATCATGTGCCAAGGGGCCAGCACTCCTTCTTCATCAAGTCCTTAAACTGAATAATGTCTTGCCCTTCTATCCTCCTTTTAATCTGGAGATCTGCCCTGCAGCAGCTCTGAGCTCAGAGTTAATTCACACCTTTACTAGGAAAGGTTTGTTTTGCAAAACCTTCAACATACATGAAAACAAAACCGAAGAGATTGACTTGTTATTTCTACTTGTTTGAAACAGATGTTTACATCTTACAAAAGACAATTTTTAATCTCGTTTCTTATGGCTGTATGCCTAACCATGCTCCTGCCATTCTCCCATTCCTCAGCTAATTTCAGAAGAAATGTAAGAAACAAAGACTTCTAAATCAGGAAGTTCCTACAGGATTCCTGAAAACAGCTATCCTTGAACACCCTGTCCCACCCCACTGAAAGTAGAATCTGCAGAAATCTGCAGAAATATTTCATTTTCATCATAAAAGGTGGAAAATCTTGGTAGCTTACACATTATTAGGCATTAGGAAATCCAATCATATACACACACACACACACAAATAACAAAAGAACCAAAAATCTGTAAATGAAGCTCTGTTTCATCCAAAACAATTCTCTTCCACAGCAAGTAATGGTCTCGTGTGTGTGTGTGTGTGTGTGTGTGTGTGTGTGTGTGTGTGTGTGTGTGTAGAAACACCTTACAGAACAGCTGCCCATCTTTAACACAACAACAGAGGTTAAAACCAAAATCTCAGCTTTGCAATTACAGAACCTGAAGAAGATTCAGAGGAACACTGCAATCCATTTTTTAAAACAGTCTAAGGATGAGATGATCAGAATGCAAACAAAGTCCCTGAACACGTCCCTGAAAATATCAGTAATTAAATCCTTAGCCAAATTTTCAAGAAATGAGCACTGGCATGTAGGAGTCATAGTTTTAAAAGAGCTCAAGCATTCAGCCTTTGCCCTCTTGGAGAAGTACAGCCAGACTCTTCAATGTGTTCAGGCATGCAGCAGTTCATAACAATAACAGACAGACGGACAAAGATGGAGCTCACAGAGAGGGGGAAAAAAAAAAAAAAACCACAAAAACCCACAACCACCTCCAGTACTGCAGGGCTGACATACTTTCTGGATGGGAAGTAGAGAAAGTTTTATTTGTTTTTAAAAGAGAAATATTAAAAATACCTTCAGATATGGCTTACCTGAAGAAACTGGAGAGAACACATAGCAAGTCCTCTTCAGCTGAATCAACCAA
This sequence comes from Rhynchotus rufescens, assembly GCA_032273925.1. Lineage (NCBI taxonomy): Eukaryota > Metazoa > Chordata > Aves > Tinamiformes > Tinamidae > Rhynchotus > Rhynchotus rufescens. The sequence goes on from JAVCKT010015683.1 coordinate 10,854, forward strand.
ACATGCATTAAGACAAAAATGTAAGCATTTATTTCAATGAATGCTCAAACTCTAGGGAAAAAAATAGTAATACCATACCACCTTCTTCTATAGCTTCCAGATCTCTACCCCAATTCTTTAAGAAACAATTTCTTATGTTATCTTGTTTATTCAGCTACCATATCACAGCAGGAAAAGGAAAATCAGATGATTTCCTGTGCAACATTAAATAATTCATTATATTTCCTTATTTAACACTAGTATCTTGCTTTCCACAAGGGTAAAATTGAATGATGACACAGCTTAAGTGGTTACTGAGGCCATAACGTATTTACCGTTATTGCACTCAGGACAAATCCACAAGATAAGAGAGTACATAGACAACTATGCACTACAGTTCATAAAACATATACTACGCGAACACTCCTATGAAAGTACTGCACATTTTCCCTCCTTGTTTTTTTTTACTCATCTGTTTTTCTTGAAAATGAGTTTATTGTTTGATTCATCTCACCTCATATACTTTTAGTATTAAGAATCAGTCTACCTCTCAATCCCTTTTTGTTGTTGCCATCAACTGTAGAAAGAACTTCTGCAGTAACCATGATGAAATACATTTTTTTTTTTAATTGCAGCCAAAAAAAAGAATCCTAATCTTCACTCTCTCTTCAGGCAATGTTTCCATTTTTTCCAGTTTTATCTGAAGTATCAGACTGTATTATAATAGGTATATACCTCCCCTGTTTTAGTAAGTTAAGCCTAGTAAACCTGAGTCAAATTTTGTGCTCCTATAATGTGCATTCTCCCTCTCTGATTTCATCTGTCAAGTTGGTCTTGTCTGGCATCCAGGAAGCCACTTCTCACTTTCCCAGTTCTCCCTTTTTGTCTCTATCACTGCCAGCTCCAGCACACATCACACACCGGATTCTCCCTCCTTTGTGGTAGCAGCCAGAGACTTGGGGTTCACAAATGCAGACAGATTATCCTCAAATGCAAGCAAGTTTGCAGGCTTCTGTGAGCATTTCTCTGACTCCCTTCTCAAACTTTTCCTGCCTACAAAGATTTCTACCTTTATGTTGTGAAAGTAATCTCAAAACAACTCTGGAACAACTTAGGTGTACAGGGAAAATGGAGTGAAACATCAGAATAATGTTTAAAGCTGTAGAAAGCAAGACAAGGGATTGGTGAATAGCTGTAATATAGAATCACAAATAAAAGAAGGAAGAATAAAAAAAAAAAAAAAAAAAAAAGGAAGGAAAAAGAAAGAAGGAAAAGAGGTAACTTGATGAAAAAACAAAACCCAAAACCCCACAAGGGAAGTAGAAGAGCATTCCCATTCCCCACAAACTGACAACAAGCACCATCCCAGCAGACATGCTACAGAGCTGCATGGTGACAGGACCTAGCAGTCAGGCTTGAAGGGAGATTTTGCAGTCTTCTCTAGAGCTGTCCTAGGATCTGCTGCAAACGAATGAGATTCTTTAGAGACTGAGTGAGATGGGAGCGAGCAGGAGGCAGAGTCAGAAGCCGGAGAAGTATCCTTGATTTGCTCTGATGGCTCATTTGGACTCCTTACCATTACACCTCTCTTAGCTTACAAAACCAGACTTCACATCCCTGTTCTTAACAAGGAATAAGCACCCTTTTTGAAGGAATTAAATTCAGGAGACAAACCCTCGCCCAATAATATCTCAAAAGCATCTGGAAATTAGAGATTTTATGGAAGCTTGCTAATTTCCGTTCTGTATTCTGCATTTTGGAATAAGTGAAGTTTGGCTAGCACAAACGGAGTGTATGGAAGTTGCATTAACTCTCATTAGGATCCACTTGGCAGTAAAAGATAAAATGATTAGGAAATTGATGCTAACTCCACATAATAGAAGAACTGTCTTTTTTCTTTATTCAAGTTAGACATTCCTATTTATCAGTATAAGGGGGAAAAAAAGCCAAAATTTTATTTTTAAGCATTTGGCTAAGTTTAGAGTTACAAAACATATTTGCATTAAGAACCTGAGCTATGTTTGAATGTTTGATATCAAAATACTCTGAGCTGAGACACTAGCAGAATAAACTACTTATTATCACTGTCAGTATCAATTACAGCTCCTGTTTGCCACAATCCCTCCCAGCCAGAGGCCGGCCAAGAGCCAAGCAAAAGTGCATAATTTAAAACACTCAATCAGTTACATTCTGAAACATTTTATTTAGTGCTTAATAGGCTCTCCAGGGACAGGGAAATTCCTGAAGCACATTGTTTTGACACAAGCTAAACCAGACCTTTCTCATCACTATGTTTTTGGCAATCTGACATTAACGCTTTAGATGAGATTCCAAAATATAAAAAAAATGCATATATACACCTATATTTCTGCACTTACGTACACTAAGATGCTGAGCAGTTCTGATAATCTAGTATTTTTACATTTCATCTTTAAACTGTCATTTTCTTATTTTGTAAAATTTCTATATACATTTATATATTTGCTCTTCCATCTCCTGTTTGTGAAAGACTTCTTCCTTTCTGTATTAAGAGAGGGCACAATCAAGTGCATTATACACAGTGCATCACAAATGTATAGGAAGGGCTGTTAAGGAATTGCTCTTCAGTTTGTTTCATATTACAAAGATAGAGAGAGTTCCTAGTAAAATAAAACCATGGTAATTCCAAAGCTGAAAGAAACAAACATTTTAAAATATAATTTAATTGCTAAACAGATGTTGATGCTCTTTTACCAGAAGTTTGTAGGCCCAAGAACTGACGAAATTGTGTTGTGCTATTTCACATTTAGATGCAAAAATAAGGCACTGAAATTTTTAACAGCCATTACAATATCTCAGGATTCAGAGGCAAGTGAAGAAGAAATATTATCCTGAAATGAAATTCATCTCCTACATGCTATATAGTACATAAGCTCAGATTCCAACACACATCATTATTTTTAAGCTTTATTCTGAACCTTTTTATGCTTTTTTCAGAGGGCCATTTTTTGAGAAGATAGCAATTAAAAACAACTGCTCTCTGTGCCAATAAAGAACTGATTGAAGAAGCAGTTTTGCTATGTCCAAACTTGACATATTCACATTTACATATCATCCTTTGCACTTGATATATTACTTGATTTTAAAGTGCTTAAGCTACACGTACACAGCTGCGTACGCCTCTCCCTTTCCTGTCATAATTACACAAGCTGAATATACAAGATAATCAGAAAAAAACTTGGAGATTTATCATTAGTTTAAGTTAAGAAACATTTGTGTCCCCTCCCTTTTCAAACTACTAAAAGTAAATGTGCATTGAATGGAGAAAAAGTTAAAAGTGGAAGTTAAACCATTTCATACAAACATTTTTGAGATCTGGACACACACACACACACACACACACACACACACACATAAAAGACTGTTCCTTGAATATTGTTTCCTTTACAGTGCACCTTAAAAAGCTCAAAAAATCATTCAAAACATAACAAGTGGGCAATACTGCTATTTGTAAAAATGCAGCATATTTCATTGGTTGTGCATGCCAACCAACTGACCGTAAGGTAGTTTCTTACTGCAGAGCTGTCCTCAGTCTTGGAGATGTGGCCCTTGTAGCTGCCCCTCTCTAACATTGCACGTGTGCCACTCGGACAGGATCTGAGGAGTATTTGGTCGGCTTCACTTCCACCAGCATCTCAGCTCTTTCCTGACTGAGAGAGAGCCCAACGGAGGACGTGGCAGGCCTTGTGGCCTCAAACACACCAAGCTGCCTTTCCTTTCAAACACAGCTTCTGCAGAATAAGTAACTACATTAATTTGGAGCAGGAGTGCTCAGCTTGTCCCTCAGCCACTCTCCTGGTCACCATTGGAGAAGACTCCACTTGCAGCACCCGACCAGACACTGGGGCTCCCTATATGGGTACACTTTATACTGTCAGGCCATGCCCAACCCCTGGGTCCCAGATTGGCTCTCCTAATCTAAAACAAATCTTGTATCACTAGAGCAGAATGAGGTTTTACCACTTAATAATTTGTTAAATGGTTTTGTCTTTTTTTTTTTTTTTTCTTCTTCTTCTTCTTTTCTCCCCTTTCTTTCTCCTCGGATCACACAAAATAGATTAGGTTAGGCTCAGTGCTTATCTGTTGTCTTCTGTGTAGCAATGTTAACAAGCCTGGAACCTTGCATGTTACCATTAGATAAGGTATCTTAAGCAAGAATAGTCAGCAGAGGCATATCGAATCAAATAGAAGTCCATATCCAACGATATATGTCAAGTAAGAAAAAAATGCAACATCTTTGCATACAGCAATACAAGCTGCTTTTCTCTTCAAAATTACATTTCACATATTTCACTATTTCTTTAGCCAAATTCTGAAAAGGACAGAAAATCTCTCCCAACAAGCAAATACAAGTAAAACATACTAGGAAAGACCTATTTATTCCTGACTACCAAGTGCCTACAAAAATAACATTGTGCTTGTTGGTGCACTAAACATACACAACTATGCAAAAATAAAGTTAGGATGTTTTGGATTCCTGGGAGGGCAGGGGAGCAAAGAGAAAACATTTTGCAATGTTTACTCCATGAAAGAAGAGCAAGATTTCAACTGCAAATGTAAAATTCCTGACCTGCTGACCATAATCTCAGAAGGTCAGTCCAAGTTTCAATTACTGTCATCTATTTACACAGTTGAAATATTTCATTTATTATTCTTCTTGTAAGCTATTTTAGCACAGTATAATTTC
>JAVCKT010015685.1:0-16263 GCA_032273925.1 Rhynchotus rufescens
ACCGTCGCTTCCGCTTCCGCCCTGCCTCCGCGGTTTGGTTCCGCCGGCACTTCCCGCCCACCCCGCCCCGTGCCGAGCCGGAAGGTGCTCCCGCCTCTGCCCTCCGGGTGGGCGCGCCTTGGCCGGGGGGAGCAGAGTGAGGGAGCCCGCAAACCCGCACGTCCCGAAAGCACCGAAATCACCCAAAAAACCCAAGCCCCGCCGCGCACCTGACACCTGGGCGGAAAGAGCGGCGGCCTCTCCGAGCGAAACGGCGGCCGCTGCGCCCCGGGGCCCCACGGGCTCCCTTGGCCGGCGTTGAAGTGCACGCAGGCCTCGCGAAGGGCCCTTGCAGAAAGCCTGCTCCGTGCCCGGCCTTCCGCCCTGCAGCGCCCTGGCTCCGCTGAAACGTCCCGTCAGAAGGCTGGAGCGTCTCCGCGAGAGCGGCCTCGCTTTGGGCTTCAGCAGGCCAGGTGGAATCGATGCCCTGCATCTCCATCCAAGGCAGTTTGCTCAGATCCTCCATCTGAGGAAGCCCTCCATTTCCTACAGGCAGAGAAGGGAATATCGCATCATGTCATGGAGATGTTTTGCTCTCCCAGAGAGTCTGCTGGATACACCACCCACTTATGGTGAGGCTGGAGAGCTCCCATTGATGCAGCTCTGCCTGCTATGAGGATCCACTGGGAATATCAGGGGGATTTTTGCTGCTGGCACCGTGTTCCGTGACAAGCTGAACGCGTCGCACAGTAAAAGAAAGAGAATCCCTAAAAATAACAGTCCGTAAAGCCAGTCCCCACCTGAAGAGCCCACAGCCTAAGGGGAAATCCCCAGAGAAATGCAGGTGGCCGAGAGAGACTAAAACTGCTTCTCCAGCCGCCACGTAAGACCAAAGCGGGAGCAGACACGCAGATTTGGCAACGGAAATCCAGCAATGCTGAGCACTAGCAGCCAGGGAAACCCACCGGAATCCGCAGAACCGTACAGCAATTCTCCAGAATCTGCAGAACCGCACAGCGATCTTCCAGAATCACAGACGTGCCCAAACTCTCCCCTCAGTTTTAAGTGCTCAGGGACACCTCAGTTTATTTTTTAACAAATGCCAAGGTTTTATTCACACACAGACACAGAACCAGCCAGAAGCAGCCTCTTTTGCATGTGCTCCATTCTGCTCTCTGCCTTACCTCATTTTCTATGTTTTTTTTTTAAACTTATTTGATTACAAGAAAGGTAACTGAAACAAATACTGCTGTGGACAGAAAACCTCCTGCCCAGCTGTTGTTAGCCAGGTTTATTTATAACCTTCTGCAGGAGGTGGGGCACAGGGAGCCTACTCCTGTGCTGTTCTTTTACAAGAAAACTCCATGCTAAACTCTATCAATAAGTCTTTCTAGGGGGGATGAGGGAGAAAAAAAGACCATTCTGTTTCTTGTAAAGATGCAGCCCACGGAGAGAGCAGGATTTGGCCCAAAGAGTTCGGGCAGAGCTGGCCCAGACTCCTGCATGGTGATGCTCTCCCACCCCCTTCCCGGGATGCCCCGTGTGCTGCTGATGCAACCCCAAAGCTCTTTGCATCATGCGACGGTCTCTGGAGATGTTTGTGTCAAGACAAAGCTCAGGACAGCTAAGAATACGTCCGTTGGCATCACAGCTTTCCCTACCTTCCTTCTGCCATCAGTAAAATGACAAGTAAAGGAGTGAGGGGACTTGATTTGCTGCTCTAAGGTGTACAGATGCCTCTGCTGCAAAGCAGTGTTGAAGACTGGGCTTTTCTTCCAAAAAAACCCTGGCCTTTTCTGTCCAAGGCACATCTATGGCCCACAGGAACATCCTGGTCATTGCAAGTTCCATGAAATTTTTCTTTCCAGAGCTACACAGGCAATCCCATATTTGAGACAGCAAAAAAATGCATTCTGCAGCACTCCCTCATACTCCAGACTGGACCAAGTACTTCAGGAAAACTTTGCTTGACTGGTACCTCAGAGGATTTAAGACACTCCCCCATTTCTGGAGGGCAGTTGCCAGGTCTCCCCTCCTGCCCTTCACTGTGCCTGCTTTGACTGAGAGCCCTCTGGTCAAACTTCAGGGATAGGCTTTCATGGCAGCTGGTGATCCAGAATAGTCCTGTATTGCAGATCAAACAAGCACACCAGTGATTTCAAAGTCTGTTTTCTCAGAACTAGGAAGAAAAGCTACTCCCCTTTGGCTCTCTGGACACAATGCCTGCCTTGCAGTCTTTGCTCCCAGGTGGGAGACTGCCACTGCCCCTGCTCAGTAGCCAGGCCCTCGCTGGTCAATTTGGCATCCCCTTGCACTGAGCAGCTTTGCAGCACCTTTTGTGATACAGAACATAATTTCTGTTTTCTCTATTTCTGTTTGTGAACAGAAATCAAACCATGCAGTAATAGCGCAACCTCCTGCCCCCCTCTGCCTGTGAACAGCAGAGCTCTGCGCACACACACACACAAAAAAAACCAATTCAACTTGCCCGGTTTCAGTCCCCCAGCCACATTTTCCACAGCACAGGGGCTCACAGGTCAGGCTGTTTAATTTAGGCAACACAGCTGTGTCATTTGCACACACGCTTATAGGCAGGCACAGGTCCCCCAGGCATGTTCTTCAAAAGAAGCCAAGGCAACATGAAGAGCTCTTTGGTGCTGTGCATGGCCGTGGCCGTCTCCCTGGGGTCCTTTCTGGTGGAAGGTAGGTGAGATTCCAAGACCTGGGAAAAATTGCACTTAAGAGCAGCCTGGGGTTTGGTATCATTTACCAATAATAATTTTAGCTTCAACAATTGAAGCTCAGAGCCTTCTCAAAGTTGTGCTTTAGTGCGAGCTGGGCACCTTGCTGTTTTTCTGGTGGGCATTTTTAATTCCTACTGCAAGGCTGAAACAGTGATGACAAGGTGCTAACTTCAGATTTTACAATTAACCATTATAATTAACCAGATGAACTGATGCTGGCTACACTAGCACCAGGTTTCTGTATAACTTTCTCAAGCCGTTCTCATTCCTGTGAGATATAGTTCATAGAATTTAGTTTGTGTTTAAGGATTCCAGCATCATGAATTAGATCCTCCTTCACTTTCCTCCAACTTTCAGCAAAGGGTTTAGTACATACCCAGACAGCTCCTTCAAAGCAGTTATTTCCTAGGATGTGCAACTGACTGCATAACCCATTAGCTGCAGCTGGAGAGGAGGATGAGAAAGATGGACTGTTGATTCTGGGCTGCTTCAGAGCCCAGTCTTATGCATTCCTAGTCATGGCTTTATATATGCATCCATATGTATGTGTGTGTGCCTGCATGATGCTTAGAGTAAAGCAAAAACTGGAATTACTTGCCTCTACAGCACTTTTTGCTCTATTCGTTTTGAAATTAGTGGCTGCTCAGTCCCTCCGGGCCTCTTTCTGCTTTAAGTACCTACTTGGACATTCAGCACAGTTGTAACAGCCGCTTTTGGAATGTGTTGCCTTCTTGAAGACATTGCAGTTGGTTAGTATGGATTATGTTGGGCTCCATTTCTCCATATTGCTGCAGATAACCAGATATTAGGAGATAATCCAATATTACAAGACGATACATTTTGTCAAAATACCTCTACATAAACGTCTGTGAGAGAACATGATATTTAAGTAAGGCATGCAAATAAGATGGGCATTAGAAATTAATGTATTTAAGTACTGCCTTCTCCCAAAAGTGCTTTTCTAGGTGATCTTTTGAGTCTTTGCTGATAAACCTCCAAAACCCTAGTCTCAACTTGGTAATTTTAGCAAAAAAAAATTTGGAACTCCTGTGTGTTGTGTTGCAGGATTACTGAAAATCTAAGTCAGTAGAATGACGTAAGGAATTAATTCAAGCAAGTATTTTAGAGTACTTTTCTTACAGTACATCTTCCCTATATTTTGATGAAGCAGAACACTTACTAATGCAATTCTATAAATAAGATGATTTAGAACCCACCGTAAAGCCAGGAGTCTGACTTGAAGATTGGCTTTGAATCAACGGCTTGAGGGAAGGATCATGCACAGCACGTATAGAAGAGTGGCAGGCATTAGACAGACATATGCAAAAGCAAAGAAGCTACAGAAGAGCTATAAAAGAAATGCCAAGTGAGACAGAGACTAGAGGGGCTTTTCTAGACAGTTTCCACCTCCAGGAAACAGTCCATGCTGAGAGATGATGTGGCAGAGGGGAGACATGCACAGACTCGGAGGGGGAAAGAAGAGGTACTAAAACAGAGAAGCAACATTGAACTCCGAATAATGATTTTCTCCTTTACCGCCCTGGCTCAGATATGGTTGTCATTTTCCACCTTGCTGAGCTGTTGTGCTGAGCTCAGACAGGTAGCAGGTTGTGCTCCCTGCTATACAGACCATATTTCAAGTCAACCCTTAGTCCCAAAGAGCCAAGGGGGCAAACACTGTCAAGGGACAAAGACCTCTGAAGAAATCACCAAGCGTGGCAGCCAAGGAGGCATCTGTCTGTGCGAGCAGGACCAGGCAGCCAGCTTGTCCAGCAGTGCTGGCTTGTTCCTCTAGAACCTACTCCTTCCAGCTGCCCCAGAGCACAGCCTGGACTGACAGTCTTGGGCTGAAATAGCTGACTACACAACCAGCATTTTCTCTGAGATTCTAGTGTAGAGATCCCTACTCGGGCAGGGGGTGTAGGAAAGGAGATACAGAATTAGCAATATTCATTTAAGAACATGGAATATTCTGCTGCTCAAAGCAAGGGAGTGCAGTGATTTCCTTCCAGATTTAAAAACCCAGGTGAGCCTTCCTCCAACGGGATTCTGTGAGCAGCATTTGCAACCATTATATAAATGAGGTCACTCTGAAAATGGGTGCTGAAAGTTTTAAAAATCAAAGTAATGAGGATTGAGGGGAACTCAGTGAATAACTACACCATGGAATCCAAGAGGAGACTAGTGTGTTGTGGAGGCCTTCAAAGAGTTTTGAGAAGCCCTACATCAAACCCCTGTAGGGCTCTTGCACTGCATCCCATGGACTAGGCTCTCCAGGGGCAGTAGCTCTGCCAGCCCATGCTGTGGGAGACTCGGTGCCCTTCACACCCACACGCACCTTCAGGCACAGCCTGGCAGCCAAGCAGACCTAAGGAGCACACAACCCACAAAGTGCTGCATAACTGAAACACTCCCTATACGCTTGTGTTGCCCCCACAGGCTTGAACACCACCCTTCCCACTCTGTAGCACCTTGTTCCAAAACCCATGCCCATCAGTGGCATCAGACATCAAAAACTGAAAGCAAATATGAGTTATGCACAGTATTAGATAATTCCTTGAAGATTCTCCCTTCTTTGGCAAGTCAGAAGTAATTCTCCTGTCAAGAACAAAGCTTTAAGTGATTCTAAAGTCTTACATAGATGCTGTGATGAACACAAGTGAATTCAGCCTGTCGCCCCTTTCTCAAAGTTTAAACCAATGGGCTAAAATAGCTGAGTTCACAGGGCTGTGAGGTCCATCTGAGCCCAATACAGAGCTGTCCCCATCTCCTACAAAGTCTTCTCACAAGGGCTTTGGTACCTGGAAGGAGGCTGGAAACACTACAAAAACATTGCATAGCATTCTGTCGTCTTTGCAGCATTTACAAGTAGAGAAAGGAGTTAATGTCCATTTAAGAGGGATCCAACTGAGTTGTAGAACTTTTGTTAAGAACCAGGAAACAGGAGGCTGTCGGGCAAAGTCTGCTGGGAGAAAAGTTATTTCCAATTCCTCTAGTTGTTCAGTGAGAAAGGAGGCATTTCACACCAACAGCAACAGTAGAACAATCTTCTGAGTGACAGACAAGCCATTTTCCCCCTCTTATTTTGACTGAGTTTCATATTGAATCATGTGCTAAAAGTGAGGCAGACAGTCATATCCTTACACAACTCTCCACTGTTTGAGTCAGCTCAGCCACTTGGCTGCTGGATTCAGCTTCAACAAAAACAGACCAGCAGTCAAGGTCAAACTTTTCCCTTCGAACCGCTTGCCTTTCATCAGCAGGGTGGCAGGTTGGGTGCTGGGGTGCTTTTCAGCATTTGTCTTTTAAGGCACCTGATAAAAACAGACCGCTGCAAGGTACCAGACAAGACCGATTGTCACATTCACAATGTAATAGATATTTACTGTATAGAACCACACCTAGAAACCAACTATTAGAATAGTTATGAGAAGTGATACAGAAATTGGCTAACCTCCCTTTAGATATCTTTTCAACCATCACTACCTAAGCTTCAGAAGCCACTGGAGCAATGGAGTCACCAGCTTTGTTTCACTCCAGAAACTGCATGAGCAGAAGCTGCTACCCACGGCCCGTGCTACACTGTCATGGTTCATTTTTAGGCCACATGTTGGATACAGGCAACACTTGAGCTGCCAGTTCAAGGGCCAGGTGAAGCTGTAGGCTTCCTTGGGTGCTTTGTCCTATTTTCCAAGAAATCCTTGCTTATTCTCCTCACTCCAGATTTCATCTTGGCCTCCATCATTCCCATCACCTCTATACAAGTGAGCAGACTGTAGCCTCTGCAGTGGAAAAAAGCTGAGCTCAGCATTGCAGAGAGACTGCATCTTGTGTACAGTGACCTGGACTTGGGTCAGTTCAGAGGCCCGAACAGCCAGGTGCCTCTGGGAGGTTCTCAGCACTATCTACCAGAGCAGCTTGCAAGACCTTTTTTCTGACACTGGGATTGCATATCCTGTACTTGCAGGTTATCCACAATCATATGACGATGAGGAGGTTGTGCTGGTCAACAACAAGTGTAAGTGTGTAACAGTGACCTCCAAGTTTGTCCCCTCTAAAGAAAACCCCGAAGAAGAAATCCTGGAGAGAAACATACGCATCATGTAAGTGCCAGACAACTCTTGCGTGGAGAGCAACAGGGAGGCAAGTGCTGCAAGGGTTACTTTTGGTTTGCATTATTTGACATCTACTGGCATTTGAAAGGTACAACCACTTTTACCCACAAACTGTGGGAAGGATGACCTGAATAAAGAACAAAAAGGTTGAGAACTTCTTACATCAGAAAAAAATAGTTTAGGCTTCGCCTGCAGTTTTCACTGGAATACTCCTTCCCCTTCCTTCCTCTAGAGTCCCCCTGAAGAGCCGAGAGAACATCTCCGACCCCACATCGCCTCTCAGAACCACTTTTGTCTACCGCATGACTGATCTGTAAGTAATCTTGACACAATTTCCCAGTGCTTACCCTCCCTGCAGCATTACCCACAGCAGCTCGCAAACATTGCAAGGAACCTAAGATGAAGTAAGGCAGAGTTACACAGGACAGTTTTCCATGGAGAAGCCATCTCTCCTACCTACTCTGTTACAACACATTAGCCATAGGACAATGCTTTCTTCTCTGTTCAACTAGTCCTCACGAGGAACTGCCATGAAAAGCTCACTTGCATACTAAGTTGCATTCCAAATGAGAAAGCTACACCCTTCCTGGTTCATACTTTGTGGAGGCCTGCCTGAGGAAACTTTCAACAAAAACTTATTACAGCCAGAGAGCGTTTGTCAAGAAGCTCCTGTGAAAGTCAAGAGATCTAGAAAGGCCAAGCTGCCAGATCAGTGAGATCACTGAATTTTGTCAAGGATATCCTATAGCAACAGCTTTCCACACTTCTACCTCTTTTCCAGATGCAAAAAGTGTGATCCTGTAGAAATTGAGCTGGGCGGCAAGATCTACAACGCGCAGCAGAGCACCTCCTGCGACGATACCGAAACCTGCTACACCTACAACAGGGACAAGTGCTACACCACCACCTTCCCATTCCTCTACCGCGGGGAGAGGAAAATCCTTCAAGCAGCTCTGACACCAGCGTCCTGCTACGCCGAATAGCTCTGTGCACCGCAGTTGCCTGCCTCGTTGCATTCTGCTTTCCTATCACTAACAGTTATGCTAGCAGCATTGTAGCCAGACAAGGGCATCTGAAACATCAGCTCCAAGAGTAACCCAAGCTTGCCTATGTTGCTTTTAAAGCATCAAAAGTGCTTTCCCCCACCCAAGAACAGCTGCTGGTTCTCAGAGAGTATTCTTACTGTCCCAGCACATATTTGCAATATGATATCTATCACACACTATCACCCTTTAAATTCAGGTGTCAATCAGCTGAATTACCTTGAAATCAAGGGAACTAAACCATTTAAACAGCAAAGGAGCATTGGTCTGTTTTGACAGCCTTCAATTTGTGCCCATCTAAGCGCAGCTGTTCCAGAGATCAGGAACCTCCATGTACCTGCTCTCCTGAGCACTGTCCATGAGACCTTGGCCGAAGGCTGGTGGCACCATTACAGCTCTGTTGTACAAGCCTACTTGAGAGGGAAGATGAGGGCAAGACTGAGTGACTATTCAAAATGAATGTGCAGTTATTATAGAACTCTAGACCCTTCTGCTGCTTCAGTAGTCACAAGCTTCTGCTTCATATACTCTTAGAGAAAATTATAACATGCTGCTGCTGCTTTTCTGAAGTGTCTCTCAGGTGTCAGGACTCAGGTGTTCTACAAACACCAGTATCATCAGGGCCTCATTAAGCATTGCACTTCCTATGCTCTTGTACTGATAGTGATTCCATCTTCCACCCCTGCTCCTAGGTTAATGGCTGCTGTAAAAAAAAATCAAATTGACTTGAATATTTTCATCTTGGTTTTGTATTCAGTTCTGCAAGAATTGGGCCCTACACAGAGCTGCATTCAGTCTGCCACCTCAGTTTTGCATGTAACAAACCCCCAATGAATAAAGAAGCTGATTCTGTATATCACACATGGATTTTTAGATGGTATTGTCAGTACATAGATGATAAATGCAAGTGCATTCCCAGCATTATATTTGGGAAGACTAGTATTTTTCTCCCTCTTAAAAACCAATTGTAAAACCTTAAGCTTTTCCAATGAATTCTTATTGTCCTATGGAAAAAGAGCAAAAACCTGACATATATTCTCAGCTTTGCTAGACATAAAATAAATTTTTCTGCAGCAGTCCGCGTGTTAAATTCCTTCCTGTTCAAGTCCCCACATGAGCTGCTTGATTTTCTAGAAAATCAGCATTAATTCTCATCTATTTTTTTTTTGAAAGATATATCAGAACTATCAGACCAGGCCACTCATTCTGCCTGGCTTGGGATCATCAAGACTCATGAAAACTCTGAACTTATGTAGCAAACAAACAAAGGCTCTAAACTCTTATCTCAAAGACCAGGACTGTAGCACAGGAAGAGGTCAGCCTGTCCCTAAAAGCACACAGGGATGCTTCTGAGGCCTGTCAGCCAAGGGGAAAAAAATGCTGACCAACAGGAAAACTCTTCTTGGGAAGATTTTCAAGACACTGACAATAACATGCTCTGCTTTGAAAGACCTTCTTCCTGGGGGTGTGCAGTCAGGCTACTTGCAAGTGACATTGGTTCTTTGTTTTGGGGCTGGGTTAAGAGCCTCCTGTTGAAGGGAGCTCTGCCGTATTGCCCTTCAGGAAGGTACATGGGGACAGAGCTTCCCCATGTATGCACTTCTTCCCACCAACTCAGTCCACTATATGTTCCCAACTCAGATGAGTTTTTCCAACTACATTTAATATTTTCTCAGCCTTCAAGCTAAGTTCATTGTTTTATGCTCTTAAAATTGCCATTTTATCTGCTTGCAGATTGGTTCTGCACTCACCTTCTCTCAAGCCTGCCTTCCTTGTCTCAATGTGCCCAATTTGGCATGCAGTAGGGGCTTCTTGCCTTTTTAAAAAAATCCTTCTGAAGGCATAGATATTTTTATAATTATGCTTGCAGCCTGGAGACAACAATTGCAAGCAGCTACTGAAACTCAAGTATGTGAAGTTGAGCAGAACTCCTTAGAGCTCAGACATGATTTCACAGTGGAGAAACCAAAATATAAACAGTTCCCTACCAAAGGGGATTGCTGACCAACAGGACAAAGGGCAGTTGAGCACAGATAGTTGAAGGATTCTGCAAGAGCCTGGGTCCTGGCACATAAAGGCTTTATACCTCAGATGCTGCTCTGAGAAAAAAGCTGTTTCTGACACTTGATAAAGTCAGTTCCTTCCTCCATCCTTGTCTTGTTTCTACTCTTACCTAACATGCTGGTAAAGCACAAATGGATGTTGGAGGCCATCTGCAGTACCAACTACCAAATCCTACAGCAAACTGGTATTTTACCTCCTCCATGAGGTGACAGAGCTATGCAGGAATGCATTTGACTTACCTTTAGATATTTCTGGTATATTAATAGGTACAGGCTACAATTTCTGAGGGCCTCTATTACAGAAGACAGCTATGTCAGCTTCGATTCTATGCACGTTCAATCATTCTGCAGTATACGAAGCAGTACTGTTCTCCCACAACCAGCTTACAATTTTTCCCTAGCTATATCAATTGCAACCAGCTAGTCCTTACAGAATTCATAGAGAAAGGAAGTCTTAATTATGTTGTGTAATGCAGCAAGCCCATTTTGGATACTTAGAAAGCATCTAGTTGACTGTGGACAAGCCTCTGATTAGAACAGGACATTACAATGCAGTGTCTTCAAACTAAGCCAGATCACTATCAAACTTGTTAAGCAGTTGGTCTCTGGGCTTCAACAGTCCATGCCTAACCTTCAGACTTTTCTGGACATTGCTGCAAAAGAAACTGGATGCTAACTTGAATTTGCTCTGATATGAGATTTTTCTCCTGAAACTAATTCATCTACCACCTCCCATTCACTTCAAGAGGATGCCAAGTTTTTATTATTATTCAAGGGTTAGGAGTGATTTGATCCATTTCTTCCATGCCTCTTCCAACTTTTGCAAGATTTGGGTGCTTGCTCATGACCTTCACCATCATCTTCCTCAGACAGCATTTTCAGCAGGAACTAAAACCAAACAAGATGTAAGCATGATAACCAACCCGAAGGATGCTTATTACAGAAAAAAATGAGCAAAGTCAGTTAATATAAGAGAAAGGTAATAAAAAGTCCTTTACACATGCTGCTCATGGGTGCAAGTGGTTCTAATGACAGGCACCCCCAAACCCAGCAAGATTCCTTGCTGCATTCTTCAGAGAGAAAACCCAGTTTTGTGCTCAGTTATCCACAGGTCTTTATCCTTTATCCAACAGTTATCCACTGTTGGCTTCTAGCACTCCTACTGAATCAAGCCCCTTGCATCTCCCACTGACACAAACCCATCTCTGACCATCATACAAGCTCCAGAAGAGAGCCCGAAGTCCCTAACCAAGCTAACAACATGACCAGGGCCCTAAAACAGCACAGTAAAAGCAACAGGCACAGGGCATTGGACATGCAGACAACCCTTGGCTGGTTCTCCCAGCTCACCTGAGGCTTTCGGTAGCCCCTTCTTTCCAGGAATTCCTTGAAGGCATGGGCACTGCAGGACTTCATAGTCTCCATCCCCTAAGTTCAAGAACAGACTTAAGTTATATAAGTTAACTTAACAAGAGCTTCATCTGGCCAAATTACACCAGTCCACATCTGCAGGACTCAAAACTAATTACTAACTTGAAACTGCTAACAACCAACTAATTCAAATTTGAGTTGCTCTTTTTAAAGATGCAAGATGGCTTCATGGACTTGAATGATCTTTAGTCAGTTTTCACTTAAAACTTCAATCTGATGCACAGGGCAATAGAAAACTGTTTTCACCCTGCCCCTTTTACTCCCAGCATCTTTGTGAGGGAAGGCTTATTCTTTTTAATATATTAAACACCATCACCTTCAAGCTGTGACCTTGTCCCAGTTGAAACTGCATAATAAAAATGAAAACAAAAAGGAAAAAACTGCTACTCAGATAAGTTTTGTCTTTCTTGTCAGACAGTAGTCTGAAAGCAGTGATCTGAAGCTTTGCATTCTTCCAAAGTGAGCTGCTCCCAGACACCTTGCTTACAATTGACAGATGCAATTAAACTGTCCTAAGTTCCCGGTTCAGAGTCACCTCCTCACGGGCTGTCCAACACCAGTGGGTATCACCATCCCTGCTGCAGTTTTTGGGCTGTCCCCACTGCCACTTGCCCTGGGGACAGCTCCAGTGATGCCCCTCATTCAGCACACCCTTGCCACAGGCAACTGCTTTACTCACATGCAGCCCCCTGGTTTTACCTTTGCAAGGACTGCCCTCTAGAGCATTACAGAAGTCTTCTGCTTCCCTACATTTATGCAGCAGGCATGAAGATGGCATTGGTAGGCTTATATACCTTAAAAGGCCGAGGCTGGTGCCTTGTATGGGAACTCCTGTCAGCAGCCTGAGGAAGCAAAACCTCCCGGCCCTTTGCCTGCTCTGCTTGCATGTCACCCAGTTGCACAACACGGAAGGGTCCAGGGAAGGCAGGCTTGTTTCCACAGCTGGTGCTGAACAGGTTCATGAGGGCACCTTCATCAATGCTGCAATTCCCTCCACCCTGGAACAAGAGCCAGAAGACGGTCTCAAGATGAGCAAAGACAGGAAGGCTTTCCTTCCCATTTCCCTTTTGGACACGCATTTGCTCAGATTCCATATACACTCCCCCTGCACTGCTCCTCAAGTGTACATATAAGCAAGTATATTTCTATTAATATGGTGGCAGTGAGCAGTAGGCATGCCTAAAGTCAATTCAGAACTCAAATACTAACTGTGTATTCAAGTCAGGTCAGTTGGGAATGCTTCAAGATGAGAGTTCAACTCATATACTCATAGTTCCCAGGAATCCTTCTCAAGCCAACTTGGCAGCATTTCTGCTTATGCTGGCTTTATATTTCAATGGACTGAGTCCTGTAAGCCATAGCATGACAGAGCTGAATTTCAGAAACAAGGTTTCCTGACTTGGATTCACACAATATCATATTTTCACTACCCAAATCTAAGGACTTTTCTGTCTGAAGGAAGCAATTAGTTTCTCCAAGGGCAGATGCCAACAGGTTTGGGGGTTAGGTTCCCTCCACGCAAACTTCCTCTGTCTCTTCAAACTTACCAGTGTAATAACCCAGTCACAAAAGTACTTGGTCATTCGCTTAATGTGTTCATCGAGGAGAGCAAAGCTCTTCAGCTCAGCCACCTTTTCTCTTGCTGATGCTTTCTTCTTGGAAAACCATGTACATGCATCTTGGCTTTGGGACCCCTTGCTGCTGAGAAAAGAAATGCAAGTCTGAAACAATGATTGGCTGCCACTATAACTTAGTTCTCAAACTAAAGCCAGACCTTATTTTCACATACAACTTGGAATCATGTTAGTGTACCACCAGAGACAGCCACATATCTTGCATGGCGTAGCATAAGCTATTTGAATCCTTTCTAGACATCAGCTTCATCCATCTGACCAACCATAAATCTGACCAACCTACCAACCCTCCACCCACTAGCACAAACATTTTCAGAACCAGTTTCCCAAGTAACCTGCAATTTCCAGCACCCCTCAAAACCATCAACCACTCCAGCCTCCCTCCTGCCTCAAATACTGGAACAATTTTAAGAAAAATGTCACTGGCAATGCAAGCCTTCCTTGCAAGAAGTTTGGTTTTCTCTGCTTCTGTCTGGGAATATGCCTGCCTGCATGAATCTGCATCTCCTTTCCATACATTTCATTTTGGAACAGGGAAAATTCAGAAAAGTTTCAGTATTCCATTCCATCTCATCCTATACTCACGGTTCTTGTGTCTGGGGACTTGTTGCTTGAGTTTGCTTGTCTTACCAAAATTCCTGAAGCATCTGGCTCTTTTGTTCATAGCCATTGTACCCGGCCTTGCCCCTGAAAAGCACTTCAGGATACAGGACTCCAAAGACCTGCTCAAAAAGCTGCAAGCCAATCAAAAAGAACATGCAATCAATAAAACCTGTTGGATGAAATCCCCTTGGGGCTATGCAAAAGACAACCTGACACTGAGACTAGGGCAGTCTACTACTCCATGTCAGATTCTGCTTTCAGTGTTTTCAAGTCTTCTTCCCTCCAATTCAACCCCTTATGCAACTTCTTTGCCCTAATAGTAGGAGTCTGGAAAGCCCTGTTGCTGCCTGGCCTTGAAAAAGGCATAAGGGACTCAGCTCCCTTCTCTCAATACTAAGGTTTCTCCCACTAAACTCCTTGTATGACACAAATAGCCACATATTAGGTTACTTTCCTGTTCCAGTTCTCTGAACAATCTTTAACTAGGATTACAAAAATCATTCCTTTTGGAGACATACTTTCTAACAAATGCACCTGCGAAGAATGGTTGTTTAATCAATACTCTACCTGCACAACATATTCCCTCCTGGTTTGCTGCAGTGGGCTAAGCTTGGAAAGACAGACCTGTGTTCTACTTTTCTTCCTTCCCTTCTGTTTAGCTGTACAGGAAGATTTAAGTGCATTGTTTCTAAGGGTAACTGGGACAGTTCGTTTTGTGCCATACACAATCATGTTATCAGATGAAGGAGGAAAGCCATCTCTGAAGTCGTCTAAGCCCTTTTTCAGGAATATCCAGCGCTGCCCATTAAGGGAATCTGATAACATCAGTTTGCTTTCCTGAAAGTAGTTTGAAGACACTTTAAGACATCTGAAAAAAATATATTTGAGAACATGAGGACTGCCTTCTAGTGAAAAGCATTAGCCTATCTTCTGAACACTGAGATATAAACAAATATCTGACTCCAAATACATTAGCCCACACTGCCTAGTTGTTTATTATTATTCTGCTTAAGCTTACCAACAGCAAATTGTTCTATATCAGATGCAACTGCCAAAGTTCAGAAATCCTTGCTCACAGAAGTTGCTGACACTTCTTTTATCAATAAAATCCTTAAACTTTATAAAGCTTTTTCCAAGTACACATTGCACACATATTGCTTGCAAGTTTCAAGCTTAGTTGTGGCTATTCCAGTTATTGCCAAGTAAGGTTAACTGTTTACAGTCAGAAGCACCAACAAAAAGCTTTAAGCTATCAACACTGCACTCCCCAAGAGAATCATTTTCTGAAAGATTATTCCATCAGCCTCCTTTTAGCAGTACAATCAAGATGGCCCTCATTCCTCGTAATTGCCTCACACAGTTAATTATAACTTCAATTCTAACATATTTCATATGACATCTTTGGTCTCTGGCCTGCCCAAATAGTCCAACATCTACAGTAAAATAGTCTTGGCAGTTTTACAGAACTAGATACAAGCTGGCAAATGAAACAGTCTTCGTTTTCACGAGGCTTCAAGTTAACATGGCTCAAGTTGTTGCAATTTTCAGTGTCTCCATACCAGCTCCTGCTTGCTACAGCCCAACTAAGCTGCAGAGCATAGAAGTTGTACATTAGACAAACAGTCTTTTCCAGTTGCAGTACGAGTCCCTAAATTAAGCTCTCTCTCAGTAACTCAATACTAAACCACTCCTAAGCAACTTCTGAACAGAACAAGAAATACAAACAGAATAATACCTACCTGATATTCCCAAGTTCTGCAGATTTCATAGGCAAAAAAGGCATTTTATTCCACAGTGCTTTGTATATAAAAAGGTAACTCAATGTTCAAGAAAATCTTAAGTTAATAACTGTGCAGTTTTGCTTCAGGCAAAGGTACTGGTTAAATTCCAGCTGAAAAAAAATATATCAAGTGTGTTTGGATTTGGTTGTTGGGGAAACCAGACCTACTCATTATCTGCCTACAAAGGCCTTCTTAGTCACACACACAGTCCAGCATCAACGCAGAAAATTCCCATGGGCTATGGGCAGTAACTTGGAAATTAAGCAGAGCTTGATTGCTTGAAAACACAAGCAAAAGAGCAGTAAATATCAGCACTCGGTTCACAGCACAACAAACCAAGTCCCTTCAGCTAGTGGATAACACAGCAATTCTTAGTTTAACACACCTTTAAAAACCTTCTTGAACATGAGTCTCCACAGAATATATATAAAGTAAGCATGGGGGCCAGGTCTCATCTTCTAAGTTAAGCAACCAAGCTTCACACCATTTTTACTCAAGACAGACAGATGAATTCAAAAGCAATTCCTCCTGTAAACTTGAACCGGAAATTCCCTTTCAGGATAACTTGAAGTTATTATTTGAGAAGGTGAGAAAAGCAGAATGGTTTTACCAACAGCAGGACAGCTCATGAAAGAGATAGAGAGGGGTCAATCTCCAAAGTAGAGCAGCACCTGCTGCTTAAGTCACTGGAATCTGTGAACGTGCCTAAACCTGAATGTCTAAAGCCCAGAGATGCCTTTCAGTGCCAAAGACCAAGGGGCAGGAGATTCAACATAGGAATAAATCATCACTAGACCTTTCTGACCTGACAGCTGCAAGATAGGTAGGGTACCCAGAGATGCTTAAATCCAATAATTGAATTAAGGCCTA
>JAVCKT010015686.1:0-10651 GCA_032273925.1 Rhynchotus rufescens
CTCTTTCTCTCTCTCTTTCTCTCTCTCTTTCTCTCTCTCTTTCTCTCTCTCTTTCTCTCTCTCTTTCTCTCTCTCTCTCTTTCTCTCTCTATTTTTTCATCTGTTTTGTCTAATGACAGGGTAAGAACATACCTGGTAAAATAAAACTGCAATGAGAAAGGTAGAAAGAAATTCCTGAAGTGAACTGTAAGGACTGTACCTCAGGAAAACTCCTCGGTATAAAATGCCATGGAGTCCAACTCTGAAACAGCTAAATAAGGCTGAGTAGGGCTTTAAAATAAATGGAATATCTGTGGAATACTACTGTAAACGAACATGGGATTCAGAATCAGGATCTTGGGAAAAAAAATAAGAAATAATATTCATACCTCAACAACAGCACATGAAAGACCGAGAATAGGAGTTTGGAAAGCTTACTATAGAGGTCAGGAAGAAGTAATTTCACTAGAAATAGAGGACTGGTCTGGCAGTCACAGTGGTTCTCCCACTCCTTTGAAAGGATCTAGTATGAGACACAGAAGAAGAAAGGCACGGGTCTAAATGAGGCATTACTTTTTCCTGGTTTTTAAGTTAATCTGCATTGCTGCCAAGCAAACTGCCACACAGATTACTGTGAACAAACACATGAAGTTTAATTTCAAAGAACACAGAGCATTTAAAAGAGAAGCCGCTTTCCTGCTCCTCCTCTTTGTTAAACTTGTATCGTCACAGAGCTCCACATACAATTCCTGTTTTGTAGCACTGTCATTTTATCAGTTAAAACACTCTAAAAACAAACAGTTACATTAATTATTTTTGTTCAAAATATTAACGTTAGTAGAAAAGAAGGGTAGGAGGAAGAGTTGCAGAAGATTTTGCACATGCCAGTTTTATCAAAAAGGTTCATCTATTATCTGGAAAGTACTTGAAAACAAAACATATCATTGTAACTTCTGATCTCAACAGTAAAGATTAACATCAGTTAACTGTTAAAAAGAGTAACGACCCTGATATATATTTTATCAGCACAAGATAAAAATCTCTGAAGAGAGATGACTATGGAGATAGAAGATATATATTTTATACATAAAATTGGCACACAACATTTTCTGCTTAAAAAAAAAAAAAAGGAGGAACAAACTTGCTTTATTTTGGTTTATTACTGTTAGAAAGAACTTCTCTCGTTGATGTGCAACTGTCCTTTTCAATGCTGAAGGATGTGAAAATAAAATTTACCCATCACAAAAGCAACAGTAAAATCCTACTTGACTTCCAGCCCGTGCGGCTTGTGGTGCTGACCACGGAACGTGGGATGGCGAAAGCCGCGGCCAGCAAGTCTAGCGCTGAAGAGCACAGGAACAGTTTCCTGAGCCATCGTTTCCGCACCGAATCCCGGACCGGGAATTTCAGCTGTCTTCTTAACTGACTGCTGCGGCCTCAGCTTTCATAGCAGAGCATGGGATTAGGAGGCTTTAACTCCTTGCAGCCTTGCAGCTTGTATTATTGTACTGTGTGCTATTTTTTTTTAATCCAAGGATACACATAAACCCACCACTCTGTGCCCAGTTGGCAGATGTGTATTTTATCTGAGACATCAAGCTGACCACTATTCAGTCCCAAGATTTCATATAGTCCCTGCTGCTAAGAACTTTCTCTCCCAGCAAAGAGAGAGGGCGGTTGGCAGCAAGGAGAACCCTCTACAAAACTGGGGCCATTTAAGTCCACATAAAGCTGTCTGTCCTAGACAAGTCTTTTCCGCAAGCACTTGGCTCTCTCATGTATTTCCCAGCAAACCTGTGTCCACCTTGAGCAGGTTGCAGCCCCAAGACTGAGCCCGCTCTCCAGCAAGTGTAGGATGTCTGGGATGGACAAGATAAGGCCTGATAAGCATCTTGGATAAGGCCTGAGGGACCCTCAGGAAAGCCTGGCAGTCCCCCTGCTCAGCAACCCGCTCGCCAGGCCAAGGTGGCTTTTGGGCATGCTCTTCAGGAGCCCAAACTCCCCCGCCAGCCAGACAGCAAAAGGCAAAAAGTATCAGACAAAAAGTGATTTGAAGGAGAAAGTGCTGCTAATGATAAGAAAAGAAGTTGTGGACTCTCCTTCTCTGGACGTCCTCCAAACCCCCCTGGATGCCACCCTGTGCCCTGTGTTCTGGGTATCCCTGTTGGAGCAGGGGGTTGGACTGGATGATCTCTACAGGTCCCTTCCAACCTCAACCATTCTGTGATTTTATGAAAAGGGCTGTATATATCCTAACCAGGGAGCCAAATGCAGTCCAAAGCAGCAAGTAAAGGTAAGCAAAAACCCCCAACTGAAAGAGCTGTGTGCTAACAAAGCAGGTAGAGGGACATAATAACAAAAGAGGAACTCAAGGTACTAGTGTGATTACAGGAAAATTCAAAGCCAGCATGGAATAGCAGTTATGACTGAAACAAGTGTCAAAAGTTAGAGCTGTTGAGGGAAGAGAAATGCCAGTTTTCTATGGCACAGCACTATGATGTGGTAACGAAATGATGGACCTCTGAAATGAAGAAGAGAGAGAGCATGGAAAATGTTTCCAAGAAATTGGGGCTATGGAAAGGTGGCTGAAGGCATCTACGAGAGCGATGCTGAGGGTGCTCCTGGATTCTGGCACCAGCTGTGGATGTGGTCAGAGCTGACATCACTGCAGAACCGGGAATTCTGTCAGCACGGGAGACTAACATTGCCGTGCACACTGGAGAACAAACCTAGGAAAATGGCAAAGCCAGTTACTCCTGCATGTGACAGCCCGCCAGTTCCTGAGTCCAAGCTGCAGAACCAACAGGAATAGACTCTTCTCTGCTTGTTCTTAAGTAATGAGGACAACTTTGGTACAAACAATCACAAACTGACTCTGCTTTGATTAAGCAGGAAGCAAGCTTAGTTTTTTTAGGAGATGTACAGTTCCATGGGAAACACAGGGAAACACACTGGACTGGGAAACTCCAGACCTTACTGCGGTCTGCACTATGTAGAGTTCTCTCCAATTTGTATCCTGAGCAAAGGAGGAAAGATTCATTCCAAGCAAAGCCCAATCTGGCGAACTGGACTCACCTGGAAACCTACTTTACGAAATGAACAGAAAGCATCGGTTAAACAAAACCAAACTAGAAAGAAATGAGATTATACCAACGCAACGAGGTGACCAGGGAAGCCAGTAACAACAGCTAAGATAAACTGGAAATCAGAACATTCCTAGCCATCAGAGCAATGACATCCTGGAAATATCTCCTACTGGGAGCCAGAACAAACTAACGGAGACCCAAGGAGAAGCCTGGCAGGACTGGCTGCAATCCCAACCGCTCCTGCTGCGCCACCCTGGGCTGCACGGTGGGGATGCGGGCGGGATGGCTGGAACGGGCACCAGGAACACGTCACACGGCAGCAGTGGGAAGCACAGGCAGCTGGCAGGGTCACACTGGGACCTGCAGCCTTGCACGTGCCGCAGCAGGCCAGCCCGGGCCTGTCCCGTGCATCCGCACTAGCCGGGTATTCCCAGGCACGGGAGGGGATGAACGCAGTTGGAGGCGGTGCCACTTCTGCAGGAAGGTCCCATCTTACAGAAATGATCCTTTCCTGTTTCTAGGGCTATGCCCAAGACATACAGATACACCATACGTATAAAACCAACCAACCAAGGCCAGTGAGGCCTGCTTCACCTCTTCCTAAGATTAGGACCAACTGAGAGTCACTACCATGCATGATTCAATAAACACATCAAATTCCTATTTTTGAAAAATCACTGTTAAACACATTGGAAGGGCCTGCTGGGTCGCCTCCCTGCTCGCTCTTCCCACAATGATCATTTTTATTAAGCTCTTCAACACTGAAACTCTAAAGACTGACAGAAGGGAGTGAAGTTACTGCTTGGGGCTCCCCACCTTTGCTGGGGGCAGAGCCACCATGGGGAGCGAGGGCAGAGATGCAGAGCAACGCGGAGACAACGCCGGAGGAGCTTCTTTTCTGAAGAATCATGAGCATGAAAAAGCCCCCCAAATGAAAATCAAAGTAGCCTTTGAAGGCCTTTACACTGCCATTATAGACTCTTATTAGAAAACTAATGAATTAGCAGACTTAATTTCTAATTACAGCAATTAATATTCTGAGACCATATTAACCTTTTTTTTTTTTTAAGTGAAAGCTCCTGCTGAAGGCAACATGCTCAACATCAGCTGGCTGAATGCTGGAGAGACTTCAGTGAGTGCAATTAGTCAAGCCTTACGTTAGGGCTTTAATTTGTCTTAAGTACCGCATGTAATAATAGGACTGTTTGGAAACAACTGAAACACAGTTGCTTTAGACTATTTATATGTTACAGCTTAGTTATTTTTTTTTTCTTCTTAATCTGATACTTGGAAGGAGTAGATTTTGTAGAAGATAGGCTGCAAATGTAGAAGAACTACAAAACAAGCTTCCACTTGTATTTTTTCTTGAACTCAGCTGCACACACAAAATCTAGATCTTCCAGCCAGCATTTTCCTAATGTAAGTATTTAGTACTGTCTGTGCTGTAAACTATCAGATGTGTACAATCATCATTGGCTTTCCTGGACTTTTCTACCTAAACATTTCAGAAATTGAGGAAATTTGTAGCAACAGAATAATTCACTTGAGTCACTAGACATAGAGTGAAAGGTAAGATCTTACAGCTAAGCAGCATTTAGAAATCTCTAGCGTGTTTCTAATACGTCAAACTGCTATTAAGCAGATCCTTTCTTTACCAAACGTATGGAACAAGTTTCTTCCACGTTATTTACCTGTTACCATTTAAATGAAGAACAAGCAAGGGGCGGCACAGGATCCCACTTCTGCTGCCCACCTGATTTGCTATGAATAACCCTGCTCAAAAAAGTCCATGGACTTTCTGATTTGCAGTTTGGGCTGGGAGCAGTTCTTGGATAGCAACAAATGGGCAAAACACAAGACAAACTCCTTGGAAATCTCCTTCAGATCCTCCCCTGAAAGGCATCAAGGATACTTATTTCATGGCAGAGAGGGAGCAACTTGAGACACTCTTTTTCTTTGCTTGGTGAAGAGAGAACCAAACCCAGCACACTCACAGGTTGTGCTTTTAAGGAGCTGCTGCACGTTTAAAGTATCTGAAATGAAGCTTTATCCAGATAGTGCTGAGAGCTGTGGCTGTAATCCAAGACAGCACTTATGCATGTTCATGAGACAGCAAATGAGCAGCCCCACGGAAGGGGATCAGAGCTCCAGCATCCTGCAGGACTGAAACCTAGATTAGAGAAGCTCGGGACAGTTCTGTAAAATATTAGTGCTTTCATTAACAAGAACCACAAGAATGTTTTGTGTATGTTTTGTGACAATCTCGTGTGAATACTGCCAGGCTAGGGGAAACAAACCTCTAATGCTACTAGATCTTGTTTCCTCTGTTTGCAGCTGCATAGCTCAACCAACAAAGGCAGACTTAGACTTAGCCCTGAGTTTAACTGTGTTGGGGAGAGTGCAAAATACAGCTTGGCAATGGAAGCTGCAATGAAGAAGGGGGAGAGAAGGAGCTTGCTTTTAGTTACTATTATTCATTCATCTTTTCAATATTATTTTTGCAACCAAATAGAAAAATGCCCATGTTTCTTTTTGCACTTTGAAACTCCAACAACCTTCAGTGGGGACTAGTTTACTGGGTTTTAACCTCAAATTGCTGTAATCCTTGTCAGCTATGGCACATACGAATTCCAGCTTATCCTTTTAAAGAGCTGCACTTTATGCACATGCAGGTAAACAGTTCACATTATTCCTGCCAGCACAAATTTAATTTACTCCTATGATCTCTGCGCCAGATCAGTAAGCTCACGACAGCAAAGCTGTGATGGTCTGAGGAAATAGATCTTGATAATGCTTGCTAATAATATTGATTAAAATAATACAAAATGAAGAGAATGCATTAACCTTGCCCCCCTAGACTCTGCCCCTTGGAGCACTAATCCATAATGATCAGCTGCTCTCTCAAGGGAGAATCAAATGGGCTCACTAATGACCACGGAAAGTGGCTCCCTCCACCAACCTGCTGACCCTCTCCTGGCTGCAAGATGAAAAGTTTTTAAGTACCTGAGAGCCTCATAAGAGACATCCCTCCCCACTCCTACTGCTCCTGCATTTCTTCTTCTTTCTCTCTCTGTTGCGGACGTAATAAAATCTCAAAGTACAAAGATGATGGACCTCAATAAAAGAATCAAAAAGAAAAAAGCTTCTATTTTTTCTCTATTTTAATTCCATCATTTATAAATAAATATCTTTCTTAAGCACAATAAAGAACAGAACTCAAAACTGTAGAGGAATTCTTTCCTTTCCCCTCCCCATGAGCATAGCTGATGTCTGATGCCTAAAGCTGCTACAACTTTTCATCTGGTTCAACAAATAAGCTAATGATACATTATAGTCTTTGCAGACCTCTAATTAAGAAAACCACTAATATTCTCACATTAGTATGAGTGATGAAAATATCTCCATCTTATCCAAAATTGTCAGTAAAATTCCAGTAAAAAATGAAGATCTAATAGTTAAATGAATACTTGGTCTAGGAAAATAATTGTCAAATTTTACATGAGAAACAACAGTAATACACAGTGATGGAAAGCCATATAAAGCCTTAATGTCTTGTATCACTGACTGATTTCAAAGACCAATGAGTGACAACCATGTCAGATTAAACCCAATGCCATTGGGTTTATGCTGCCTGAGAAGGACCAAATAAGCCCTCAAACTCTGAACTTGGGGAAAAAACACTGAGCTAAATATTCCTTTATCACCAATGGATCTGACCAGATACTTTCACTTTAGTTGTACAGCAAAATATTCAGAAACACAATTGAGGTTGGTTTTCACATCATTATTGGACAATCTAACACAAACGTGAGGATGCATTTGCAATGTTATAAATGTTTGTATATAAAGTTAGTTTTAGCACTGGGTAAACGTGTTTTTTCACTTCTCTGATCTCTGCCAGCAACATAAGATCCCCTCAATCATGTTGTTGTAACACAACTTGCTTAGGCCTTCTCCTATCGGGACTGCTTCCAGGTCACTGGAAAGAATTAGCATTAACTACGATGGCTGTCACTTTGGATCTCTGGATAGCCCTACAGTCCTATCATTATAACAGAGTGCCTCTCAAGAACCTAAATACAAAAATTCTTTTCTTCTTTCCAAACTTTTAAATTTAATAGTTTGATTAAGAGTATGCATATGTGCACATCAAAGGAAAAAAAATGCACACCCAAGTTGCAGCAGAAAGAGCACAAAAGGCAGAATGGATTTTGCTGCAAAACCTATGGTAACTTTGGCTAAGGTTACCCTATGTATGCTCTATCTTTCATAGTCCTCAAAGTTAAGGCTATAGGATGCCATTACTGAAGGAGACTATGGCTTTTAAGGGGGTAAATCTGCAGCAAATCTCTTGGATGGAATATTTGAATATTTGAACAATGATGTCGGCTTTTCCAGATAGGAAAGCTAAACAGACACAGTCACAAGAACCTGTATACTTCATTACAAAAAAAAATGCCTTTAAATTCAGCTGAAGGGATCTGTTGGAGCAGCAAATCCATTTTCAGATATACGAGAATGTCACGTCAGTGTTTATATCCCCCTCGGAGCAGCAGGGAATGTGTGGAGCTGGTCTTGCAAAGCGGACATCCAACATCCCTGAAAACCTGAACGGGTGCCTGAGCTGGGGCAGAGGTGCCAGACAGTCACAGAAAGGACAGTTCCTTGCGGCTCTTCCATCTTTTCAACCATTCCACTTTTGTCATGTGCTTGCAGAAACCTGGATTTGGGAACAGGTCAAAACACAGTTCCCAAAGGGGCACAGGGCTAGGGGCTTTGTCCCACGTAGCCTGATGTCACCCTCTCCCTAAACCAAGAGACCCAATTCCCACTTGGACATCAGCTGACCCAAGCTACAGGAAACTCCTTGTCCGTTGCAGGAATGTTACTTGGCCTTTGAATCTGCTTAACAACTTCTGCTCTTAGCAAACTCTGTGTATTACTGTGCTTGTTGAAGCCAGCTGGGGATGAGCAGCTGGGGACGACCACCTAAGCACGTCACAAGCTGGCAAAACAGGTGCCTTCAAATATCCTTTATATAGCCTTAGTGTAGCCCCATCTGCCATGGAACGCAAGTAAGTTTTGAGTCCAAGCCTTTCCTCTCCCTTAATCCTCATTCCCCTCCAATTTTCCCTTACTTCTGGTTTTCTGTCGCCCCTGGCCAGACATCGGCCCTTCCAACGGGATGTTTTTCCTTTCCCAGGTGGATGATGACGTGGTGCCCATCGCGGTGGCACCACAAGGCCCTGCCGCTTCGCACAGTTAGCCCCACGCCCAGCACGCACGTCCAGACCATCGCCCGCCTTTCCCGGCAGGAGAAAGGAGGGAAAGGAACCCCAGGCTACGCGACACCTTCCCCGAGACGCCGGCCGGCCCGTGCCGGCGCCTGCGCTTGCCGGGGGCAGCAGCCAGCTCCTCCTGAGCCGCGATGGCTGAGCGCTGAAATCTAACGCTCGCTAAGTAGGTCAGTCAGCGCATTCGTTCCTCTGAGAGCAGAGGGTGCCGCGCTGCCCACGGCCGCCAGGCCGGCGCCTCTCCCTTCCCTCAGCTCCAGCCGTGCCAGGGGCTGCCCCGCGGCCGCTGCCACCCAAAGCCCAGCCGGGCCTTGGCCCCGCGCGGAGCCGGGCGCCAACAGGAGACACCTGGCCCGGGAAGGCAACATCGGGAAAGGCAACACTGGGAAAGGCAGCAGCGGTGTGAGGCAGTGGCGGCAGCGAGCGCTGGGCACCACCACACGATTCCTGTCGGGAGGCCTTGGCTGTGAGGCTGTGCGGAGCTTTATTACTGCCTCAAAGGGGAACACGGCAAAGATCCCGTCCCCTGGGGCTGCTCCTCCTTCCTTGCTCGCTCAGTTCCCAGGGGACCTCCCTCAGTCCCCCGCCTCTACTCTTGCAAATTCTTCCCTAAGGAAGAACTTGGCCTTTAAAACTAGTCCGGACGCAAGCGTTGCCCTGGCGGGAGAGGGAGGGAGGCAGGCTGCAGTCGGCCTGTTGTGAACTGCAGAGCGGAGGGCGGCAGCCCCGTCGGCCGCGGCCTCGCGGCCCCTCGCCTCTCCTCCCACAGGGACAAGGCGGCCGCCTGCCCGCCCGGGGCACGCGGACGCCCAACAGAAACGGCGCCGGGAGAGAACAAGCTCCAGTTGAGCAGCCAAGGGACACGCCAAGGCCCGTGTGCGGGCATGGGCACACCAACTACGCGTGCTGAGCCGCGAACACGAGGCAAACGTCACCCGCGCAGCCCCGAAACGCGACTGTGACTGACACAGTGGGGCTCCCACACTGCAGGGGACACCAACTTACTCCAATAAACGCTCTGAATCTCCTTAGTCCTCTTCATCAAATATAACAATAGTCAGAGGTATTTACTGATTCAAATAGGTTTATTTTCATCTCAGTGAGAAAGATGGCTGCGATGCCTCTGGGAATGAACGCGCTCCTACCAAGGCCGCCCCGAGTGGACTGGAAGATGCCAATGCCAAATATCCTCTGGTCCCCCCAAGAGCCGGGCTGGAAAGTCTTTAACTTTCGTAAATAACTGCTGGCATATTTTATTTTCAGATCCTGCACAATGTAGCAGAACACACTTACAAGCTGACAATAATCAAAAGCTTTCTAGTCTGCTAAACTTGTTTTAAATAATGTATTAAATAAATAAAAAGGAAAAAATAAATAAATAAAAAAGGAAAAAGGCACACTTTACTGTTCATCAGCTTTCAGGCAAACACTTCTCTGTTTGTTGCATTTTCTGTTTATAACAGGGTGTCTTTAAACCATGGAATAAATAATTGTGTTTTCTACTGTGTTTGAGCTCTATTCCAGAAACAGATACTACACTTAATTACTGTTTTGGTAGAGCCCACCCACACACACGAGTTAGGCTCGCATGAATCAACGGGTAACTCCGTATTCCAAGTATAGAAAAGGTTAAAAAAAAAATGAGGGCACTTATGTCAGCCCCTCCTTCCTCTCCCCTGCATTTCATCACACTGAAAGGGTTTAAAAGTAAAAAATTCCTTCCACATCATATAATCCTGGCATCTGCTGTGCAGCAAATCAAGCTCTATCATTTTGCTATGTTATTCCCCAAAGTAACTGTACAGATTCAGGTCTAGAACTCCATTTTCCATTCCCTGAAGTTTTCTGAATACCTGTTTTTCCTATTTAAGCCCATCAGAAAAAAAGCAGTAAACACAGCTAGTAAATAGAAAGCAACCTTCTGTGTCTAAGTGCAGTTCTGATTGCATTACTTAAGAAATATAATTTCCTGAGGCTTTTTACTACCTTGCTTTATGACATGTACGATACAGCATCAATCTACCAACTTCCTTCTGCTGCCCCTTCCCTCAGCAGCTTCCCGGGGCATTATTTAGTTCACATACGAGGCCATTACCAAGATTAAGCCACAGAAGGAATCCAGTCTACTCAGTCCATAGGTCACTGTGGTCATGTTTATTATTTAATAACAGTGGGAATCATTCATATCACAGCAACAATTCTCCATGACTCCATCAATCTCAAAGCAAAGTATATCAGACTTCCAGGCAGTGACAGCAGCTCAGTGCGTCTGGACTCTCTGTCTATATTAAG
>JAVCKT010015687.1:0-15276 GCA_032273925.1 Rhynchotus rufescens
ATACTATAACATTTGTTTCCTATTCTAAGGGTTTTTTTTTAAAAAAAAAAAAAAAAAAAAAAAGGATGTGAGATGTTGGTAAATGCTAACATTATAAGATTGCCAGAATAAACAAGGGTGAACAGACAAGGATAATTCCAGGATTTAGTGAAAAGAGAATTAAAGGCAGTGCTTAGAAACAGAGACAGAAATGAATTCCATGTGAAATACTAAACTGGAGCGGGAAAACTTCCACATTAAAGGCAGGGCTTGCTTGTATGGCTCTGCAAATCTCGCAGTGTCCCCTCCAAAAAAAGGATGGAAAAGCACCCCAAGAGCGGGGGCAAAGCAGGGGCGCCCGGCAGCGGCAACGTGCAGAGCGCAGAGCAGGGCTGGGCTGGTTAAATCAACACGCTCCATCTCACGTTTGCATAGGGCAACACAATCATCAGATTAATTGCTAATTACAGTGGGTTGCTCTTAAGTAGATTCACAGCAATAATAGTAATAGAAAGACTAAAAGGAGCATTATTAGCATAGTTAATTATATGACCATTGGCAAAGATTATTGATGGAGATACAAAATGCTGTTAAACAAGAAAGATATGTTTGACATTGCTTAAGAGAGGCTTCATTATTGCTTCATATCTTTTGGGGGGGTTTTCTAATCATTTCATCTGTGTTCCAAAAGTGAAAAAAAAAAAAACAGTAATTATCTCTGTTTGATCTCGACTAACAATTGTTTATGACTCTAAAGGGACAATAGTGCTTCTAAAATGCAAGTAAACACAGTCATCTTTATCAGCATAAAAACTTCAGTCACACTGGACTGGCTTATGGGAATCTGTCATGTGATGACAGCAGACAATAGTAATTTATTGGTTTAGTCATAATCCTTTCAGTAGTCCAGATTGCTGTTGCAAATTTGTTAAAAAATCTGCTCCCATTCACTGAGCAGCAGTCCAACACCTGAAGCAATGACATGGGTGGGGAATATAAAGGAACACGCTGACACCGGCGCGCGGCATGAGCGAGACAAGGCCACAGAGAAGGAGATGAGAACAACGTTGCACAAACCGGAGCGAGATGCCTGTCCTCCCACACTGCCTATGTAATTTAATCTCCAAATAAAGATTCAGCCTAACCTTTCAAATGCTAAAAAGTATGAAAAAGAGTTATTAATCTGGCAATTATTTCTTATCCTTTGCAGAGCGGTCATTTGCCCCTGTGGAGGACTTGAAGGAGACACTATCTACATAAAACCACATTCTCATTTGATTTGTATTTATGTTAATATACACTCTTTTTGTCTTTTCCCTCCTCCCCTGGATTTTGTGCATTTGGCAACACAAATTTCATTGTTTCATCAGCCAGTTGATGAACTAGTGTTTAATGTGGCAACCTCACGGATAAATATTATATATATTTTAAATAACGTAATTGGCCAAGAAAGCAAGGAGAAGCTGCTGTGCGGGTGGCTACTCAATTCGTGTTCTGAAATAGACTGGACTTGACTGCCCCCTCTTTAAAAATATCCTAGAAGGCAACCCTCTATCAGAGTCCAACTTGGGTAGCAGATGCAATTACACACTGTCATGCAACTGAGACATAATTTTGACAAAGCGATATAAATCTGTTTTCAGAGCAATATTCTGCAAGCAAACCACCATCCCTGACACTTCAAAGAAACGTGGTAGAGTATAAGTGATCCTCTTAGCACATGCTTCCCCCACCATTATAGTCTGGTTATGCTCTGATCAGTTAATGCTAGTCATCACTTTTTATGAACCTCACCCACGAAGAGCAACGTGTAAACTGAAATTTAGGACTCCTGACCTTTAACACAAAATGGCCATAGGTGTTCCCACAGCTGTTAAATAAACTTATGTTTATGGAGCCATAAATGTAGTGCAGGTGAGGTTCGCAGTGATGTAATAACAACTTCCCTCGCTGCACAGTTTGTCATTTATACAGCGGCGTGCCATCGCTGGTGAATATTGTTTTACAATAACAGCACAGGTTCCTAGGATTAAATCACTCTTTCTTCATTTATGAGTCATTTGACCCTTAACCTTCCAGAGGAAGATCAAACCACTTCTGAAGGGCCACTCTTTTAACAGAGGAGCAAAACAGTTGGTTAGATAGCTAAGGAGGTTGGTATGTGCCCCCAGGGTTTCACAAACAACTGTCCTAGATCTTTTATAAGATAATCTTAACGTAATCATGTAGCCACAAATTGTCGTGTAAATTCCCAATTAAAAACACCAAATAGGAGCTGTAAATCATGACACAACTGCCACCTTTTCAGGGCTGAACTACAGTTTGAAAAGTAGTAGGGAAACAAGAGAAACTCTTGTTTGTGCGAGGCTTTCCAGCCACTTCAACAAGCCAACAGCTAAACAGCTCATCTGATTTACAGGCGAACTGCAAAGCAACAGGGAGAAGGAAACCGCTCAAAATTAAACTTGGGCCTCAACGAAGACCACGCCACTTACGAAACTGCTCCATCCTCCACGCAGGGATACGCTTGTAAAGTCTGCATTTGTGTTGGCATGGGTCCACACCCTCCCCTTGGCCCAATTTACATTAAATTGTAGCGCTCCTCTGTTGGGAGGATTGCTGGCAATTTGGGAGGGAGGAGGGCTTTTTTTTTTTTTTAAGTGGCATCTTAATTACAGTACAAAACGTTAGACAAATAAATAGTCATTAAAGCCCTTGATTCAGGGTTGATTGGCTTCTCTCCACTAACTTAAGCAAAGTTCGGATTAGACCTCAACTGGAGCCATTATCCCCAGTGTGTACACAGTGGGGAAACATCCACCTCTGCCACACCACTTCAGAAGAGATAGACCCGAGCTGAAAGCTGTGACTAGCAACAGCACCAGTTCAATGTGTGCTTATCTGCAAACAGATTTCCAGCCCAGCTGATGGGACATAAATAAGCATAGGTGCCTCCAGCTGAGGTGTCTGCTCTTCTCCACCCATCTTCACAAGCTGAACTCTGCTTCCCTGCAAAGATCATTCTCCCGCCACACCAACCTAAGCTACTTTGGGATCAGAGCTTTGTACTAAGAGGCTTTCACTGCACAACCACAGTCCTTCCCTAGGAGATTTTTCCACACTCTAGCAGCCAGGAGCATCATGAGAATGTGCTTGATAGGCCGTGCATAAACAATCCCAACAATTAATTAAAAACTTTAAAAGCGTTCTGCAAATGCCGCATCCAGTTGCTGTCAACAAGCAGTCAACAAATGCAGCTTGAGTTTTTCTTCTCCCATTTCACACTTTCCACATTTCCCAACACCCGCCAGAACACTGTGGTGACAGATGCAGACAATAGATGCTTTACTAAACATGTCCTTGATATCTGCATAATCTCCTTTAATATATATCATTAAGTCGAGCCATTCCCATGTTATTGCTTCCCCAACACTGCTAGCACATCATGATCTGTAAGGAACTATTTATTGCTCTGAGAATGTGACTCTCCTGCCCAACCAGTCAGGCTTCAAAATTATACTTACTCATCCATTTTGTTCTCTGTTCCCTCCAGGACCTAAAATAGAAAGGACTAAAAGGACAACTTGAAGCCTCCTTCTTCTTGTAATATAGCATTTCTCCTGCTTTTCTGTACTACCAACATTTAAGCATCTGCAAATCCAAAGTTATGCCAATGTGCTGTTGTCATCTGTTGAAATCCCTCTTCCAATCAAACATTTTCAGCAGAAAATACAGTCATTCTTGCTTGTAGGGTGTGTAGGATCTGAATCCTCTGAAAGCAGTCTCAGATATCCTCAGGAGAAAGAGGTTTTAGAACAGTAAAGGGACCACCTTCATCTGTGTTATCTCATACAGATCTATCCCAATTCACCAATGGAGTATTACAATGCAGGCAGCAGAGCACATGCCAAGGGGAGTGAGCAGGAGATGGACAATATCGGAGCTTGAACTGAAGTACACAGATATTTGCACTGCCACTCATAGCCTTGCCCCAATACAGAGTCCTCTGCCCTTCGGTATGTTGGCTTTAAGTCCACGTTCTATGTTACTGTATAAACTCATGGCAGTCTCTGCTAAAACCACTGCAGAGCTTACACAAAACTAAAGATGGAAGTAGGCAGGAGCAATCCCTTCCTTCCCTCTGTACAAAGCCACCAGCAGGTTTGACACGTTCAGCTCGACAACAACCACAACAAAAATAGCCAGTGAAGAACCCGAGCTCTCCTGACTCCTGTATTTTTCTAATCTTAAACTAACATCTACATTTTAGCACTATACTGGCAATAATAATTTGCATGCATTATGGAGGAAATGAGCATTTTTGGAAAACAGCATGGCAACAGCAAATTGCTCTTAGATTTTTTTTTTTTCCTCGTGAAATCCACCCAACTGCTCATGCAACTGGCAAATTGAAACGGGATCCTCCTGCCCGAGCCCCCTAACACCGAGCCTTGTGCCAGATGACTGTATTTCTTGCATGCGTAAAATTTCCTTCAATCGGCTGACAGAAGGTTTGGGGTTTTCCAACTGTTGCAAACCTGGTTGAGATTATTGGGATGCTCAACTAGAGGAGTGTTGGGTTACTGTTCTTTTAAAGCATGCTTCCTCTGACAACAAAATGTAATTAAGGAGGCCATCGCTGTGTTACGGTCTCTTTTTAGAAGGTCTGCAAGAATGCAGAAAGGGCATGGCAAAAGTTGCTTAACCTTCTCGGAAATCAACGGCCCCAACATTTTAACATCTTCCCTTTGGTCCACATTGGTCACAATGATGAAACAATTTAAAGGAGAAAAGGTCAGAGGAAAGCAGTGAACTTTATGTGCTCTTCAGTGCAATAGAAGTTTCTTAACATATTAGCATGGGAAAGGCATGCCTAGCAATATGAGAGAAGAGGATGGATTTCAGATTCTCAATTGACTGTTCAGAGAAGAAAGGGCTTGGTTATCTGAGTGAATCAAGCACAAAAAATGAAACACTTGCAAATTTTCCTTCTTAAGCTGTGTTCAGCAAAAGCAAGAAAATCAAGCTTCGACCTTTCCATCCAATATGCAACACACACGGCATCAGGGAAAAGCAGGCACCACACTTCCAACTGCATCCATGCCGTATAAGGGGTTCAATTCAAAAACTGACATGACTAAAATTGCCTCTTTGTACAAAAAAGGCAAAAAAGATAAATTTGGTCAGGAAAAACACTTTATCTTAAAACCTCATATCTTACCTAATTTCTTATTATATATATTTTCTTTGTGCTTATATGCACCAAAAGTATTCAGGGAAATTCTTAATTCTTCCTAGTAATGCAGTTATCAACACTTTCAAATCTTTTTTCTTTTCTCCATGAAAGCCCAAAATTCTGCAGGAAAATTATAACAAACAGAAAATAAAATCCACACCTTTCCTGTTACTTTTTATTATTATTTATATTTTATTATTTTAGTAGTATAATATATATACAATTAACGCTTTTCCTTTTAAAAGTAGCTGGTGCTGACTATCTTCCTAAGGCAACCAGCTACTTTAAGAAACTGCACTGGAGGTAAAGTAATTTCATTTCTATAAATGATTTTCCTGAACATGCGTTCTTCAAAATCCCCACAAAACAATAATCCTGGTTGCTGTGATTTTAACCTTTCTGGAGGTTCAAATTTTCAATATATTTCTGGCCTGCATCAAAAAGACTGTTTATTTCCAAAAAACACATTTTATAAAAATTGATAAAGGGTGTTTTCTTAACTATCACAATTATTTACAGCATCAACTGATTCTAAGTTTCAGTCAAGAAATAAATATAATTAATCATGTGCCCATCCCAAACTTTAAGTCCTGACTATTCAAAACTTCCAAGAGCAAATTGTAATCCAAAAATCTATTGAAGCCATTTGAAAAAGGAAAACTTGGGAAGGTTGTATCTGTGCCTGAACAATCCACAAGCCCAGAACGAGGCACAACTCAAGGAATGAATTCTTTGTGAATTACTGGCCCAGCATTGTCCTCGTAACCAGCAAGACACATGATTTACATTTCTTTTACAGGCAATAGTAGCTAATTGATGTCCTGGTGTGCTAGGGAATGAAGCACAGTCATATAAATAAATCGTTTCCTAAATTTTTCACAAAAACACATTAATATCTTAGACACCATGCAATTGTATGCCGTGAACACTGCTAAGACAGTAATCGTGTCATCAAGAGTTAATTTATTCTCAGCAAGTCCATGTAATGCAGATATTAATCTCCTGGAGCACACACTGTTGTGCAGGGTTAAAACACTCATGGTTTCTGAAATATAAACAAGTCTCTCATCCGCAGCTGTTCTCCAGCAGCTAAAGGAGCTGCGATTCGATAAATATTTCTCACGAACCAGTCTTTTCAGGAGAACGAGTGGAGAACCCCAGAACAAGAAGGGAGGGGGAACTTTTCCACATTTTCACACGTTTCCGTAGCTCCTGTGGTTGATGGCCACGGAGCTGCAGATGCATATGGACTGACCAAGAGCGAGCGTAGGGCTCTTGGCGAGCGGCGGGGCGGCACGTGGGAATGGGAAGCAGCTCGCTTTTGAGACAGGAGACGTAACACAAACATCGCTGCAAGCAAACACATCGCTTCATAAATCCATCCCGCTCCACCTTGCGCCACGCAATTAAAACCAGGGAGATCGCACGCACCAGAGCAACGAGGGATGATGACACGGGCTTCCTTTTTTCCCAGGCTAGCGTAGGGCCAGGCCACCACTCAACCAGCATCACCATGACGCAGCCAACAGGACTAAACTGCCCTTGCACATGTGTCCCCGCAAGCCTAGCGCGTCTTAAGCAAGGGTTGGGTTAACGTCCCCATAGAGCGTTCCAGGGAGCCCTGCTCTGCGCCCTGCATTTTCCATGCTGGCAGCCCTGGGGAGAGCCGGGAATGAGAGGATTTGCTACACTTCTTCCTCTAGGTTCTCTGCTCCAGTTGGCTGCCTCTAATATGGGCTCTGCACAAGTGCTTTATGATATCTTCATCAGTCGCCGGCAAGCTCTGGGTCACACGCGGTGAGATTTGGAGGTTGGAACGGTGCTAATTGGCTGAAGGGCCCTTTTGACCATAGTCAATTTCTACTAATTAGAAAAAAAAAAAAAAAGAAAGAAAAAAAAAAGCTAATGGTGGTGAAGAGCTTTGAAGATGAATAAGCTTTGGGAAAAGCACGAGGCGTTATTAGAGGGGGAAAAAAAGTTTGATCCTTTTTAAAATTCGTATTTAAGGAGCTCAAAGTGATTTTAAGTGGACCAGCTGTAATAGCTAACCACCAGAAGATTAATACAGTGTCTTTGGGGAAATTACAGTTTATATTATACAACCACCTTTACTTTAAGGACTCCTCCTTAGAAATTTCAATCCAGTTCCATTCGGTGTGCTTTTTATACGGCACTTAATCCTCCCTCTTACCCAACTAATTTGTAAGTGTAGATTATAATTACTATAAAAATAATGGCAATGGTTAGACAAGTAAGTTCAAGCCTGCACGTGATAATATCCCATTCTAAAACAGTACAAATGACTCAATCACATTGGTTTCCATTCACTGGGTGCTTCAGGTACTTACAGCTTTTTCCTAACAAAACCTAAGAACTGTGAGCACCTTCACGGAGCGTTTTGGAGGGCCACATCCTCTGCTGGTTAGAGCAGCACAGCCCCCTTCCTTATCACACGCTTAAACAGCAGTCATCTCTCTTGGAAATGGCACAGAAAGAGCCAAGCAAAACACGAAGCTCTGCTTTCCTCTTGCTTCATTTCAAGGGTATTTGATATGGAAACCTGTTTTATGTAAGACCTTTTTTTTCCTTTGCAAAGAAGCATGGTGCAAAATATCCAGGACTGACACATGCTTGAGCTGCAAATGAAGAGTATCCTACTAGGGTAAAAACATCCCCTTAATTTCCAGCTCCCATAAGAAAGGTCCCTCTCTCACACTGTCCTTAGGGCAGCATCTGTTTCCATCTGGGTACATGTGCTCATACTTTTGCTCCGGCCGCATGTTCCAAATTCCAGCCCAAGTGACACACCATCCTTCTGCAGCAGGAAGGACTGTACCTTGGCTTACCAAACCAGCTACTCCCAGGAGATGCCTTTGCATGATGAGGTGCATGTTTGCACTTATTAGTGCATGCTGCTTTTCTCCCCTCCCTTCTTAAATTGCCACTCAGAACTAATTTAGTCCCTGTTAGTTGGAATGATAAATGGAAGGCATATTTGGCAACTGTCATACCTTTTTGGCCCTTCCTCTTACCTGTAAAACTCAAGATGAAATTACTACCCCACTGTCATTACTAAATTATTGCCAAAAAATATCCAGATAGTTCATAGATACACCAAATAGAAGAAAGAAGGAAAAAAAAGATTTAGATTTTTATGTTGATTACTACCCTGCTTTGCAGGCACATGACGTGAAGTCCTAGGACTTGGTAACATAACTTTGTACAGGAGTAAATAATTAAATAAGGTGTAATGAAGTAAAGAACCATGAATGAGGCATTTTGGGGGCATCTTAAGTTACATAAAAGCAAGAGGAATGTAGCTTCCTTCTAAGATGGATATGCTGGATTGATGCACTTCGTCATGCAGGAACAACTGTTTTCCGCCAAAATCTGCCCCAACCTTTCGAAAGATTATTATAACTTTAAAGGAGTCTTTGACAGTCTGCCAGGCAAAGCAAGTCAAATCCCAGGAGATCAGCGTGAAGAACCTGTTGTTCTTGCAAGCCCAAAGTTTAGTTTCAGAGAAATGCAACCATGACAAATCATGAGCTTGTGGATGTCAGTACACCAGGGATGGGTCATTCTCATGTACTACCGATCCCTCGGGTAAGCAGAGTCCAGAGGGAAGGTACCTGAGTGACATTTCAGCCTACATGTCAAAACAGAGGACAGCAAGCAGCTCCGTGGAACTCGGCAACAGGGAACCTTGTGTCTCCTCCCTAGATCTGCTGCCCTTCCTCCTCCAGCCCTGCTACGGGTCTGGGCAATGAACTCCATCAAAGGAACAGGACTGAAAACAACTGTAATGCAAAACTGTCAGGCAAAAATCACTTACTTTACCAAATAAGCATGGCTCTTTTCTTTTTTTTTTTTCCCACTAGACATCTAGTCTTATCCTCCTCTCTTGTAATAGCTAGAAAATGACACATACATAGCTCCCTCATGTAAAAATAGAAACAAAAGAGAGCGATACTCAAAACTAGTCTACTAGGAACAAGTCTTTTCCTTAGAAGTGGGAAAAAAGCCTACAAAACATACCAAGCATGTGAATTAACTAGTGCCAATGCTTCCAAAAACACAGAAAGCAAAAGAAGTTCCAAGAAAACATTGGTATTTATATATCTGGGGCTTTCCATCAGATCTTGCAATGTGACAACAACACATGTTGGTGTCAGCACAGGTCTTACTGGCAACACCTTGAAAACTGTGTGGAGGTATTGAAAATAAACAGCACTAGCTGTGATTTCAGTGATAAAATACGAATGTAAGGAAACCCTCTTGGGATCCATAATCTAGAATTGTCATGGGACGCAGGTTGTCTGTCTTTCTGATAAAAGATGTCAGTTCCTTTTCTGGGTTTTCAGCAGAAAGAAGCTCTTGTGATTATTAGGCTGGCTGTGTACCATGAGGTCTGTTGACAGACTCACCACGCGCAGCGGATGTGTCTGCTTCACCCATCAATGTTGCTAAAATTTCCGTATCAAAAGAGCGCCGCCACCCAGTCTTCACCACACAAAAAGAAAAAAAAAAGAAAAAAATATATATAAAAAAATAAAAATCCAATTCCCGAACTCCAGAACTTCTCATTTCCTTTAGCACACATTGTGGAACAAGAGTGAAATTTCCCGGTACCCACACAGATCAAAAAGCTTCCACAAGGCTATCCCACATTCAGCATTCATAATTTGAAAAAGCCGGCGACTAATTAAGCTTGATGAAAGACCCGTTCGACGCTGCTGTTTTGTAGATCCAGAAGCTCCTGCTGTGAGGTGCTCACTTTTCACTTGTACAGGATGTGCACCCTGGACCAGCACAGATTCAGATCCTTTGTGGGGAGTCAAGCTCTGGAAGGGGATCCTAAGTTGTAACACGCTGCTTTTAAAACCAATAAAGAGGAAATACATTCCACACTCAAAGCTACTATACTCAAGTACCATTTAATGCTCCAAAGCCTGAAATATTGACCTTTCTGCTGCCAGCATCAACTCTGCTGCCAACCT
Source organism: Rhynchotus rufescens (assembly GCA_032273925.1). NCBI lineage: Eukaryota > Metazoa > Chordata > Aves > Tinamiformes > Tinamidae > Rhynchotus > Rhynchotus rufescens. Next base: position 10,216 of record JAVCKT010015687.1, read on the forward strand.
AGCAAATGGAGAAGTGAACTCTACACAAAACAGGTCTGTTGTGCAACATGTTAATTTTGAAGTGTAGAAATGAAAATTGTTTTTCCAAGTGCTGGTAATAAAACAGAACCCACATGAGTTCTCTAAATATAAATTTCTGGGCGGAATCAGCAGCAGCTCTAGTTTTGCAGACCACAGCCTGGTTGGTGAAGATTGCCCTGGTTTTCACAGGAAGCACAAGTAGCTGCACTTCTCTGAATCCCTAGTAAAAGGAGCTGGTGGGACCACATGGCACTCAGAGACATTGCTGCAAAGACTGAGGACAGGGACGACAAATATGCTCTTTTCTGGCCAAACTTACATTCACAGTTCTCAGCTGCTCCACACCCAAAAATTTCTAACACTCAACCCAGTTGAAACCAGGTTGTCCTCCAGCTTCTCACACAAAACCAACCACATGTGCAAAGAACAGAATCTAGACAGGTCCCTGTTGACCCCATTGAGTCAACCATTCCTGCACAGGCTGTAGGTAGGCACCATGGTCCCAGGAACCACACTGTTTTCCTTCTCCAAGTAGTTACAATCCCAAGAAACATTGCCTCAATCAGCTGCATTGTGCCTGGGCAGCGAGGAGAAGCAGCTCTCAGCCCTCAGCCTGACAACCCCAAGCCTCCAAGTGTACATTTCTGCATGAAATTCTTCCAAAACATCCTTTCCACCCACACTGCTGCTTGTGACTCACGTTTGCTTCACTACCCAGTGTGGGAGAGCTGCCTCAGCTCTGCCTGGTCACGTTCGTGCTCCTCGTGGGGCTGTTTCTGTTGCCCAGAAGGTCAGTGCGTCATCTACCAAGGGCAAGGCAGGCGCCCACGCTTACCCTGCCATATAGGCCTCTTGCAGGTTGCCACGTGGCAACATCAAGGTGTCATCATCCAAAAATTCTTCCTTACATCTCAAACAGTCTTCCAGGGAAAGAGAAACCACCCTGTTCACAGCAAGGCCCTGTCTTCTACCACATGCCACCAACAAAAGGCCACAGGAAGCTCAAACATAAATGAAGAATTGCTGAAGACAAAAATGTCTATAGGTTATAATTATGCCTATGGCACAGGCAGAAAGAATAGCTAAACCTTGTCAAAAATACAGCCCCTGAAAACCTGCCGGTGTTAGTGACACTGTCAGCTTCTGCTTATTAGCCACACAAATGTCCATGCAAATCAGAGCTATGCAATGTTTTTAAAAATGCTCCTGCAACTGTGAATCAATCTGCATGTTTTCTTACACTGTGTCCTCCTCTTGCTTCCCTGCATCTCCACCCCGTTCTGAACTTTCCTCTCACCCCTTCCCTAGAGCATACCAGCTAAATGCCCAGCATGTAATCTGTGTTGATGAGCAAGTAATTTCATTAATTAATCTGGGAAGCTGGATAGTGCAATATTTTTCAGGCAATTCCTTTCATCACAAGCCTGGCTTTCAGCTGATTTTCGGTATGTGCACACCATCGTTGGGGTGCAGGGGAGAACAGCAATGGGACAAGTCACCCTTCCCAGAGCAGGGCTGCTTGTTGCCCAAAGCAGGCAGCTCCCAACAGCCAGACCAAAACTCACTGAAGTCCACAGAAATATTCTTTTTCATTGACTTCAGTTGCCTTTGGATCAAATCCACCAACTTCTGTAATGCTGCAAAGTTATAAATCCTACTTAGTTTGGTAGAAGTGGGGACGGAATCAGCAATGCCCACTCCTACTTTATTACTTGTCCTAGTTTGATAAAAACATCATGTCGCACGATTTTTCCTGTTTATTTTTCTCTTTTCTTCTTTCTTTAAAATACATTTTGATTATGCCAAAAGGGCAAATGGCCAGTTTAACCGACTTGAGCCTTTGATCCTCATGAGTTACATATCTCTTCAGCAAGGTTCTCATTTGAAGTGCTTTCAGCACCTGATTTATTAACAGTCGGGTGGAGTTAGGCTGTTTTGCAATTCCTGAGAAGCTGATAATAAATCTGATGCTCGTATCACAGGTGGTGCTGATATTTTAGCTGGATTGCAAAAAAAAGTTCATAAACTGAAACAAATGTTCCTGTATTGGAGCTTCCATCCTGGAGTCCAGAAGGCAGCTTTCGTTGTCCATTCTGCTGGACATTCGGCCTTTCATAGATTTCCTCTCTGATTACCCAACAATTCAATCTTTTAAACGTCTTCCTTTCATATTATACTCATAAATTTTATTTTAATAAAAATAGGTGTCTAACAGGCATAAACAAAAAATTCCAAAAAATCCTTCTTAATTCCTTCTCAAACCTCTTGCACATTTTGTTTAAACCAGATGTTTCCCCTGACTTGTCATTGTGATGAAAGGAAACCCAATATCCCCTCTGCTTTCCAGGGCAGAGCTGCAGAAACCAGGAATGACAGAGGAAGAGCAAGAACCATCTTAGCTGGGAGGTGATTATTATTAGCTGGAAGAGAAAGAGCGAGGACACATGCTGATGATGGAAACTCATGTATTTGATCATGCTTGTTACCTTTTTTCTCACAGTCTAAAATACTTTTGAAGAGTGCATCTGTGTGATTCAATACTCCAGCTGAAACAAAGTCAAATAAACTCCACCCACCTGTTAGGCAAGGTTTTGCAAATCCAGTATTAATGTCATGTTCCTAATTATATTTCACTTCTCCTGTTACATTTTTTGCTATGATCCTGTCTTCATTGAAAGCAGCTTTCATCTTAAACAGTTTTTCCTCTCTCTTCCCCCCTTTCACCCACCCCAACCACCATTCCTTATGTACATCCTGGTAATAGTTCTGATTTTCATGGATAATCTTACTTCCCGACCATTTGCAGTATAATAGTAATTGTATGTGCTCTTTCAGGCTGACTCACCCATGACTCTCTCAAGCTTTGCTTAGTTTATAAAACCACTGAAAATGGTGCAAAATAGTCAACCAAGAGCTCAGAGCCAAGCAAAGCTGCTTTACTGTCTGGAAAAAAATATATATAAATTTATTTCCCTTAAACAGGCTACCATGTTGTCCTCAACATAAAGACTAAGTGAAATACAAGACGCAACTTACACGGTCTGGAACTTGCATAAAAACAGAGCCTAATTGAGAAAAAGATTGATCTTTCTTAGATCCAGTTTCTACTTCAGAAAAGGATCCAGGTCTATGCTTAATTTCCATTGGTCTCTGTGTTTAGATTGAAAATAGGGCTGAGGAATGCCAGTCCGAATTCTCTTCCCCAGTAATGACCTCGTGATGGAGTTCTCAGAGATAAAGAGGGACTGAGATCTTCTCTTGCACTGTGCACACAAACCTGTGAGAGCTTTTCCAGCTTCTAGCTTGCAAAAAAGTAAGATTTCAAGTTGACGGGCATCTCCCTGCAAAGATGGTCCTGAAACCATCACGTTCTCCTTCCATGCTCATCTCCTCATACATCAGAAATTCAGGAAGAGGTAAGATCATTCAGCCAGTACTATGAGTGCTCTTTCTTCATATTTCTTTCTCCTAAATCATTTTGGTTTGGTCTTGCTTTGGTAGTATCCCCATGGACAGTTAAGACACTGAAGGCATTTCCTAATGTGGAGCTCTTCTCTTCTTAGCATTAAACCTCCACCTCTTCTTTTTACTTTGCAAAGCTGCATGTAGCTGAGGGTTTGAGAAATCTTAAATCTTCTTCTCACTAATGTGTTCCAGGCTAAGAATGTCAGTCTCACTGATTGGCAAAAATTTTACCTTACACCAGCAATTTACTTCCCAGCTGTCATCATCTTGTTACCCAGGAGCTGCATTAATCCATTATAGCTGTTCTCAGAAGTGGGTAATTTGTGCCTCAGCATCAACGCCCAGATGCCAGAATAAGACCAAAGCCAACCACGCTTGCATGTGCAGATCTTGGACCAGCCAGCCCTTCCAGAACAAGTTAGTGCAGCCCCTGACCTGTTGCGACGGGACCTTTTATAGCTCCAAGCAACCAAGATTGTAGGAGAGGATTACTCTGGTAAGCGCATCCTAGCCGTAGTCCAAGCACAGCTGTAGACATGCATGACAGTGCAGTTATGGTGGCACTTATCTACCATCCTGCACCTATGCAAGGAGAGGTCCTCAGAAAACAGCTACTCTGGCTTCAGGTCAGCTTTGCATCAATGGAACAAAAGTCTGCAATCCCTAAGGAAAATTTACGCCTCCTCTTCAACTTGCACACTCGTGCCTGTGTAAATGCAGGCCCTGAAATGTAGGTGCTACCACCTCCCATGGTACCACCTCCCTCTGTGGCTGGGGCCCGGGAGCAGCTCTGGCTGAAGTTCAGCCAAATTCACAACTCCAAACAGTCTTTTTTTTTTGCCTTTTTCCCCCTCTAGAAGAGAGGTTTTAGTGATGTGATTTTTGCTGTTCTGTTACCAGTTGTAGAGAGAGGCGGGAATGCTTGGAAGTGTTTGAGAGCTGACATGACAGAACACAACAGCCTTTCAGTGTCTCAGTGGTCGACTGTGTAAATTAGTAGCTAGACCATTTTACAAATGTATATTATTTACCCAGCAGATGCTGTTACAGTCTCTTGTGTAAATTCATAATTAGACTATGTACTGCTTTGTGAAAATCCTTTAATAACAAAGGTGCCACTGGGTGCTGGAATAATTAAATCAGCCCATTTGAAACAACACTAGTTCACCACTCCAACTAGGGTGATATAATATTACACATTCCTGTAAAAACAGCCAGAGAAATTGAGAATGATCAGCTACAAACATCAGATACAAGGGATAATGTTACCCATTCAGTAGCTTTGGGTTTGGCATGAGTCTAGTGTCACAGTTGAAAAAGTTGCAGCCAACATACCAGGAGCACAGACAAAGAACAGATGATCCATCTCCTCTGCCATCTATCACGCGCAGCATTGCCAACTCCAGGGCTTTACCAGCACTGACATTTAAAACAAAGTATGTGTCAACCATATTAAATAATATACCAAGCTGTGGGTTATTAAGTGTGGGGTAATTTGACCACAGCAATTAAACTGAGATTAAAGAATGATAAAGGCAATGTTATACACACTGTTCAGTGGGGTTTTTGGAACAT
>JAVCKT010015688.1:6853-26947 GCA_032273925.1 Rhynchotus rufescens
CAGCAATATTTTCTTTTATTCATCTGTTTTGAGGAGGTAGAACAAAGTAGCAGTTGGTTGACTTGGAGTTAGCTCTTGGCCTGTTGAAATGACCAGTGGAGTGCAAGTACCTAACCGATGACCACCATGTTTAGCAGGGTTTGTATTTAGTAAAATCGTCCAAGTGCTTTTGAAAGGAGTCATATATCAGAAAAGCAAAGTTTTTTACATGAAAATTAGAACTAAAATGGTTATGAAAGTCTTTGTAACCTGAGAGTTTTGCAATATATGTAGTCTAACTAGAGGCAGAGGAAAGGTAAGGAATTGCAGGTCAGTAATGTTGAATGTATTGCAATGCAGCTGTGAGCAGAATTAAGCCTTGTCATGGTTTTCACTGCAGTTGGAAGTGCAATAAATCTTGTGCAACTGAGACTTCACAAAGATTATGTTTTCTGGGAGACAGCATAAACAAAGCAGATTTTCAAATACACAGATCTGTTCGAGCTTTGTCAAGTTCGTTTGAACAATCAGTTCTCATTTATGGGCTTGTACTAGAAGTCATCTAGATGTATTTATATTTTAAAAAGACAATTCCCATTTTGGACTTAAAACCGTTTTACAAAACCACAGAATGTTATGGATAGGCAGGCTTGTCTACAAGTCATCATCTCACTCCCAAAGTGCTTTAACTCATTGCTTGTGTTCCTTAGGAGTTTATAGATTGCCGTTGTCTTCGGCATGGTCACTGCAGGGTAAGTCCTGCAGCGGGGAGAAGGGACCAGTTGCCTCCCTCCAAGGGCATCAACCGTTGTATGGTCCCTGGATCAGAAAGAAGTGGTCTTTCACAGTGTGAGATTTGCCTCTTGAATTGAAAATAGTTGAACCCAGTGCTAGGAGTGCACAGGCACGGGTTGAGCTTCACCGAGTATTCTGCAGGAATGACGTGGTTACGTGCATGTGGACTAGTTGCTGCTGCATTAAAATCAAGGGCTGCTTTTTTCTTTTTTGTGTGTTGAATAGAATCAGCATCAAGTATTAAGTAAAGTTAAACAGACATTCATATTCATTCAGGAGCAGCACAAAGTATGTATTCAACTTGCTTCCCTAATTTTCCTGTGATATCTGGTAAGCTTCTTACTTAGCGGGAGCTATTAGGTAAAGTTAGGCTCCCAATTACAAGGAGGCCCAATCAGGCTGGCGCTTCCCAGAGGATGTACGACTGTAGGAAGCTGATGAGGATATTTGTAGGATTTTAGTGGGAGGCTGAGGAGTTGTTCCCTTTTCTGAAAAGAGAGATTTATTCAAAAAGCTTTATAATTGGATAGATAATTGATTATCTCAGAAATTAGCTTTTCAACAGAAAGCTCTCACCAGTCAGATAAAAAGCCTGTCCTTTACAGATTTTGGAATAAAAGATGTAAGGACAGATGTCTTCCAGTTTTAATTTCCCAGCTGGAACTCTGTAAGACACATTAGAGTTGTGAGAGAGCATCATACTGTCAGGATGTGTTCAAATTTACATTTTTTTTTTAAATAGTCAACAACAACTGGCTGCAGCATCTGGCATTATAGTATGTTTTTAGAGTTGTTAATTCAACCAGCTTTGGAAATGCTCAATCACTTCTACAGGCAAAGGTTCAGGGGCTTTTTTTTTAGCTTTTAAGATTTCTTAAATCCAAGAAAGCCATTAAGATATTTCTTAGCTAAAGCAGGAACCCTGTCGTTATCGATCCTGCTTTTTGGGGGCAGTATAAGGAAGAAAGACTGGCTGGAGTAGTACTGTCTATGTATGAAAAGCGTCAGCAAAAATTTTCAGAAGCAGTTAATTTTCCCTGCAGGAGCAGGGGGGTTGGACTAGGTGATCTCTAGAGGTCCCTTCCAACCTTGATGATTCTGTGACTGTGTAGTTTTTACTAGGCTAGCTGTTTCCTGCAGCCCGTTGGGAGGAGTTCCGCAGTTGCCATCCCACTGGTTCTGTTGACCTCGAGGGTGCCGGGTGCCAGCGGGGCTCACACGGCCGCACTAGGACTGTGCGTAGTGCACAGCACACCGGGATGCAGCCTCATCGGGTAGGTCGCCTGCTCCTCAGCAGGGAAAATATTTCTTTCTTCTGGTCTAATTAGTTATTCCCCTTCTCTTATTAGAAACCCGGTTATTCTAGCTTGTGTGGAGTGTTGCTATGTTCTCCTTTCTACTGAAACCCATTTTCAGACCCGGCCACCAAATGGATGTAATTGCAGCCACAAATTGAAGCGCAGATTTGAAAGATTTTTTTTTTTTTTAAGTCATCAGAATTGATTTGAAATCTCACATGTAGGGAATCTCATTACCCTACTGTACATCTTAAGTAACTGTATTCAAAGGAATGAAGCTGTAAATGAAAGTTCAAATAAGCCTTGAATGTGGCCCAAAAAAAAAAAAAAAAAAAAAAAAGAGGTGGGGGAGGCAGGGAAATATTATAACGTTTCCCATCAACTTTCAGCTAAACAGTACTTTTTAGGCTCCTTGCTCAACATACATGAAACTAACTGAATTGCATTGCCATTGCCATTTTTGCATGTGCTATGTGGTTAGCACTTCTGTGTTCAACAGACTTATTAGCGTTCAATTTATTTCCTACTCCCTGGAAAGGAAACATGCAAATGTTGGGGCTTCTTATTTTGTTTTGATTTCTTAGTGGAAAATTGTATCCCCATAAGTAAACAGGCACTGAACAGCAATAAATCACTATTTCTCAGATGACCAATATCAGCGGGAGTCTCATATACTTCTCTGCTGGAGTTGATTTCTAAATTTATTGAGTAATTATTGGTGCTGTTTTTCACATGTGAAAAACATTTGTCTCTGTGATTCTGTTAACACTTAAATCGTGTTGACCAACACATTACCCTGACTCTGGCGGCTGTTATTTTAAGGGCTGGGGCCATTATTGGAACTGCTGTAATTTTAGGAAGTTGAGGAAAAGGAGGAGCCAGGGATTAGCCTGAGCTTTAGAAGAAAAGCCTGTAACAGCTTGAATTTTGCACAATGAGTTTATGAAAAATCGGGTTCACATTGTTTTAATTACTTTATTAGTGTTTTATCTTGATAAATTTCAGATATTTTATAGCAGTTTTAGTATCATGAGCTGGTTCTGTCATGAAGAATAATGTTGTCAATTAAAAAATATTTTGACACAAAGCAGTGGTACAGCAGCAAGTGCTTATGCTGAGTACCAGTTTTGCTGAAGCTCCACAAGTTTCACCAGAAATAAAAATATGCAGATGATCCTGATCAACAGTTACATGAAATACCTTTTACTATAGAGGTCATGCCACTAATATCAGTGTATTTCTGAAGGGTTTATTTGTCTTATTTGGGAGTGGCGGATCAGCAGAGCTGCTGCTCGGAGGCTCCGTTCTGCAAGCCTTTGGATGTGAATTCCCTTCAATTGAAGGTCCCCGATACTGCTGATGCAATTTTAGGAAAATAATAATTAAAAAAAAAAAAAGAACAGTAACTGATTTGGAGAATATAAGTGACATGAAAACTGTTTAAAACTTGTAAATAAATCTCTAGTTATATATTAGATAGATTTATAGTAAGCTTGCCTGTCAGAACAGTACTATAAATTACTTCTGTTTTCACCAAAGGGTTAATTGAATTTTTAAACACTGCAGAAATCTATGCATCAGTGAGACATCAATTTGTCAAAGAGAGAGAGAAATCCTTTAATAGCATGTAACTTGCATAGTTTGCTACCACAATGAATTTATTGGGCATTGATTGGCTCCCAACCCACTTTTAATATAGATGAAAATTACAGCTGTATTTCAAGGCCCCTGCCAGCTTTTTCTTTTTCCTTAATATTGAAACACAGGTAATTGGTTCAATTAATTTTAGGGGTTAAGTTCAGAAAAGATAATTGCAGTGAGAAAAGCTAGTCTGTTTATTGTGACTTTCTCTGCTTGATTTTGAAGGATACTGTATTGCTCCCATCTTAGCCTGTGACCGATGACTAGTAAACCAAGATAGCAATTCTGCCAAGATTTACTCACCCACTTGTATATCTGATATTGCTAGAATCACTAGTCCGTGTGTAACTCACAAAATACCAAAAATAAATTCTGGATTCATTTCCTAGATTATTTATAAAATTTACAAACACAACTTTCTAATGAAACTCTGGGAATAAAGAGAGAAAATGCATGTGATGATGTCTGAAGATCACAGAAATAAATGCAGAAATTTAGTGGCTTTGGGCAGTTCATCTCAAACAAGGAAGCTGGAAAATCCTTTGTCACCCAACTTGCTGAATCGGTCAAGGCTGTGATGTAAAACCGTGGGAATCAGTCTCTGCCTCCCACTGCATATGCAGAAAGCACAGTTGATATTTCAGAAATTTTAGACCTTATCTTTAGACCTTTATCTTGACTAATAAGAACACTAGACTCGACATAACCATCTTCAGCATCTCTGAATTAATGAGAATCGATCATTTTAAGAACTGTGATAAACTAGACAGAGCTGAAATTCTGCCAGTTTGGTACAGCCGGTTAATGCTCCAGGATACGCTGCGCTTGTCTCTTTGCTTCTTCAACAGCTTTCTTCACTCAAAGGCATCCTCGTTTGAAACCTTCTGGCTGCATGATACCTTACTAAGGACCCAAGAGTCCGCTGCTTTTGACGTGGAGATGGATCTCCGCTTTTTTTTTAATAATCTATTGAAGGCATGTAGAAGGCAATTCATTAAGAAAACCTCAATTTTTTTAAAGCGTTAATTGAATACCTCAGAGTATTTTCATTTGATGGTCTGTTAGGTTAATAATGACTCAGAATGAATGCCACTGTTTGTTTCTTGGGAATTCAGCGTTCCGTGAAACTCTCCTTCAGCAGCTCAGCTGTAGAATACGATTCTAGTATGTGGTGGTAATCACGGTGTTTAATACAGATAAAATAGCCCTTTGCTGCCTTTTTTTTTCAGCAGAGGGAGAGGAGAGCATCAGGAACTAAACTTTGGACCCTGTTGCCCTGCCTCAGTCTCGTAGCCACCACAGTAGCTGCCTGATTCACCGACATCAACTCGGTGAACCAGCTAAAAGCAGACGGGAGTTGGCCAAGAGAAGTGAGAGCTAAATAGTCGTGATTGAAAGGTTTAGACTTAATGCTCTGCTCTGCTGAACGGCAATGTTTTACATCTCTCTGAGCTGTTATTCTGGGTGACTCTGTACCCAACTATGCATCTGGATAAAACAGTAAAGATTAGCCTTTCGGGCTGTGATTACGGAGAATGTTTTAAGCTTATACTTCACAGTATGGTTATCCAGGAAATATTAAGAATCTTCAAGTATATTGTAGCATGCGTATGCCTCTGCCCACGGTGCGTCGGAGACCTCATGCTGTGAGAAACTTTATCTGTTTAATTTTTATTAGATATGATTAACATTTGAGATTCAAATTGCGGTAGCTCACAGAGCTCATATGTATGTATGATCTTTTGGGTTGCTTTTTGCCTAACGGTGTTTATGTGACTCTGCTTATCCATTACACAATTAATGCATGTGAATTAAGTTGTGCAGAGAATTAGCTCTGAATTAAGGGGTAGTGCAACTTGCAGCCTCCCCCGAGATTCCCAGGACAGAACCAGCCTTTCCAAGCAAGATCTGCCACTGCTTCCTCCTTGAGCCTCACAATAGTTTTTTTAAAGCTGTGCCTGTTTGCTTGTTTTCTGTGAAGGAAAGATTGGATATTTAGAACTTCTGTTACTTTTTACAGGTCTATAAAGGTACATAGTGGCATTTCTTTCATCTCCTTCACATAAAGCCATATTGCAGATACTTTTGGAAAAAGATTGGCAGTGTTTCTTCATACCTCTCCAGTAACAGCTGCAGCTTCTTTGCCTGTTGTGTTTTCCTTCTGTGATGGGTCACAGCAGAATGTAGTTACAGAAGATGTTAGTTATGGGAGTTTACTCTTGTAGGAGTCTAAGCCAAGCAAGTTTGGTTAAGTTTTTGTTCTTCCTTTGGGTTTTTCTTTCCATCTCATTCCCTGCTCTCTTGTCTGCTCCTCAGTGTGCTGAGGGAGTGAATAACTACTGGCAAAGCTTCAGATTAGTATATTTTGCAGGTTCTTTTTCTCATCTCTACTCTCCACACCACAAATTTTACATCTTTCACCCCCAGTATGCAGCACTGTTCCTGAACTGGTGAAATTTCATTTTATAACAGTGCCTGACCCTCAGTGTCTGCATGGCCATCCCCTGGTTTTGCCATGTAAATGCTCCAGGAGTCCGTAGTGAGCTACAAGCTCAAGCACCTGCCTTTTCTTTTGTCATTCAGTGCTACAAGCCCCAGTTCAGATTCTGAACTGGCACCCGTGGCTTGCAGTTCCTGGGAAGGTCACCAATGTGTACATGACTTTTAGATCTGGAATCAGTGGTTTGGTGGTACAACCTGGGAGAGGTTCCTCATCCCTAGGCGGTGACGTTGGGGCTGGTTGGCTGTCGGTGCTCACAAGGTGCATCTCAAGCTTTCCATCCGAGACAGGCACAGTGGTGGTATCCCCAGGGGACGCTGGGGACAATGTCAAGCTTCAAGGTAAGTGCTGTTGCCAATGGTCATGGGCAGTCCCTGCTAGAGAGGATATTTACCTCAAAATTTAGTTGGTGATGCTACCTAATTGGTGAACAGAAAGCAAATTATTTTCTTAATTCTCAGAGTAAAAATAACATTGTTAGGAATCTGCGTCACTCATGGCAACTTGTGCACATGTTGTTTACACTGTAAGCGCAAGAATGCGAGAACTCCCAAACAAACAGACCTCTGGCACTGAGAAGCACCATGAACGCCGGCCTGCCTGTCAAGCGGGTGCCTGCGGGGATAGATCAGTGTGCTGCTCCAACGTAGACGGCATGCGTGAAAAATATCTGCCCATCTGGGTATAAATAAATGGTTTAGCTGCCATTAAGATTCTAAACTTGATGATTTCTATATACAGCAAAGTCTGGCTTTTGTTTCAAGTGTAATGCATTTCATCAGGTAAGATTAAAAAAAAAAAAAAAAAAGTTTTTCCATAGCATTGGTTGCAGGTGGGAATGTAATACATTTCTGAGGACAAGCTTGCCATGTCAGGGTGGTGCTTGCGAGTGATTTCTGCATCTCCTACCTGCACTTGGACGGTGTGTATTGTTCTTTCTTGGAGAAGCTTCCCTACACAGGAAGGCTGAGGGATGTCTCTGCAAAGTGGTTTAGCAGATCCCTGTCCAACATCTTTACTCCAGAGCAGCTTCCTCCTCTACTGCAGAGGATAAACATCCCTGTAAGGCATGGGACAAACATCTGGGAAGGATCCGTGACTAGACCATGAAGCATTATCTGTGATCTGGACCAGGTGCCGTACTCAGGGATGAGCTCTGTCCTGTTCTTTCCCACCTTTCTGAAGTGGCAGAGCCCACGGTCACCCATTCAGCCAGTGCAGGGGCAAAGACAGGGATGGACGCCTTGGGAAACAGCCAAAACCATCCCGTTGGCTGCCTTGTTCTAGAAACTTGTAGTCGTGTGGTTATATGGTTATGTAATGACTGGTAGAAGTTTTTTCCCACTGGTTAGCTTAGTGTTAAATGTTTCTCTTCATATCTTTCAACATCTGTAAATTTATCCTAGCAATTCAATTAGTTAACCAAAATGTATTTCTTAAAATAGCATGTTACATATTAGAGTGTTCTTCTCTAGCAAAATGTAAAATACCTTTTCTTCTGGGGCAGGGGGGGAGTAGCTTACTTATCTTTAGGCTGCTGGTTTGTCAAGTAATCTGAAAAGCTCCCCAGTATTTAGCATTTCACAGGGTCTAGTGAGCTGTTTGACTGCTCATAGTAAAATGCATTCTGCCTTTGATTTACCTTCTCTTTTACTATATTGATTGCTGTAGCCTAATATATATTTAATTAGTAGGGATGTGATTGCAACTAATATTGTAGAGCTTTTAAGGGACAATAAATTGCAGCTGCATTTTTTTTCTTTCAAGTATTTTAACTGCTGAAGTTATAGTTTATCTTCCTGTAATGATTCCATGTATCTTTTTTTCTTAAAATGACTCGGGCTGCAATGAGATTGGGCTGGATCCTGGTATCCTCTTCAGGAATGCATTGCAAGATTATTTTGTATTTTATGTTATCTAATTTATAAACTAATTGCCAAGTGAAAAAATGTCTTTTCTAATGAAACCTAAGCTGCCGCTTAGTTCCTAAAGCTCTGCATAGTTTAGTTGACTCCGAAGACCTGAAACATGCAGCTTTGTGTTGCCAGGAAGGAGAAGAAAAACACAGAGGTACCCCAAAAGCTTGAACTCTTAGGTTGGTGCTGGGATGTTGCCTGCAGCAAGGAGACTACTCGGTTACCATGATAGTTTAAATGATAGTCGGGTAAAAGTGTTACTGAATGTGAACTGTCTGGTGAAGGACAACTGCCCTGGGCAGATAGGCAAAGGCTGGCGGTAAGTGGAGTGGGGGCAGTCACTTATAGAAAGGTGCTCCCCAAGCAGGCACATACATTGAGGTTATTCCCGTGGAGATGGCATTTGCTGAGGGACGGCAGTGTGTGGATGCTGAGCCTTTTTCTGGTACCTGATGCTCACAAATGGCAAAGTGCACAGAGGACTGTCAGGGATGCTCTTATGGGTATATGGATGCCCAGATGCCTTGTCCTACATTTTTTTAGAATTATCCTGAAGCTTACCTTTTAGTAATTTAGATATTTTTGCAATAATGAGATGTGTGTAGATTGCAGGTTCCCACTGTATTCCCTTTCGGAGCAACCCACCTTGTGCAGAGGGGTTTGGACTAGATGATCTCCAAATGTCCCTTCCAACCTTAATGAATCTATGGTTAATGTAGATTGAGTCTTTGAGCCTTAAATCCCTAAAGAAAGATACCCAAAAGAATGGCTTCCTGGGAAAGTTACATACCCAACCTGATGGCAAGCAAGAGTTTCCAAGTGGAGAATTCCGGAGCTTTGTGACTTAGCGTGACTGATGCTTTTTCACTTAGGGGAAGAGAGGAGGAAGGCGGCGCCGAGCAGAGCGGCCGCACGTGGCACGTGTGCCAGATCAGTTACTGCCGAGCATGGCAGTGAAAAGAAAGGGAAAAGAAGCAGTGGTTTAGTCATTTCTTTTCCAGTCTCTGCTTATCAGTACGAAACATCTGCTTCAGCTGCACTGGCTCCCACTGACAGTCGGTCCCCGTTAGTGATCCAGGGAAATTGCTCCTGGCCCCGGGCTGCGCCGCGCCGGCCGCTGCCTGCACGCGCGCGACGTGCCGCGGGCTGCAGGCTGCAATGGAAATGGCTCCGGCGCGCTCCGATGGGCGTCACGGACCGCAATTAGCATTGGCACAATTAATTGTTGTTGCTCATAGTCTTAATGTTGCTAAGCTACGGAAAGGAATGGATCGGGCTGCGGAAATCCACAAGTTGCTGACTGTTTGCACAGGCTCGTTTAAAACGTGCACTCGTTGTGTGCTATAGCTTAGCTTTTGTTTAATAGAATCGGTGCATTTTTTTTAAGCCATCATGTTATTTTTGAAATATTCCAGTCTTTGCTTCATATGTAAATACTTGCAGCTATAAATAGCAAAAGAAAGGTACTTAGATCAGCTTTTTCATCTAAAGAAGTTTGATTAGATATGATGAGGTTTTGTATAATGTGAAGGAACAGTCAGGAGCTACAGTTACTGCCATTTATATCTAAACAAACTTGCAGCCAAACACAACTGAAGTAACCTGCGGGAGATGGTAACCCTCTTGCTTCCTAAGCTGAAGTGCTTAACTTGCTCCCACTCCGTGAATTCCCAAGGTAGGCATGGGTTATTAGAGCTTAAAATATAAAAGTGAAGTGCTTATGGTTTCACAGGCTGATCCAATGGCTAACACTGATCAGAAAAGGAAAGATGAAATTTTGACCACGAAATGAATAGCACTGACCTGTGAGTTGTTCTTTTCCTACGTATCTTCTCCCCGTACCATAGCTTGATTCTTTGGTAAAACTACATGGGCGGAATACCTTTATTGTGTGGAGGGTTTTTTGGTTTTATATTTGTTGGGTTTTTCCTGCATTTCCTGTAGGTTCAGTTTATTTGGATGATGAAATAATTCCCTCTGATACTGCTTTATAAAAATATATGCATATATATATATGGGCAGATAGGACAATATTTGTTGGATTTATCCTTTTCTTATTAAAGGGGTATGAAGAAAACTACCAAGTCTTATCATCAACAGAGAAACTTGTGATAAAATGAGTATCTGTGTCTAATCTTTAAAGGCGGTAAATGCGGCAGTTTAGTGGGTTTTTTCTATGTTTATTATTATTTAAATCTCTAAAAATATACAAGATTTGATCATGAAAATACTAAATTCTTCTGAAACCCACTTGTGCTCAGATCAAAATCTACAGCTTAATTGCACTGTAGAAACCTATAGCAGTTGCTTCAGCTTACTTGGCAACATGTTACTTTATAGCACAATAATGGGTCTTTTGAACAGCAATAAACTTTCCCCTTGTGTTTCCTAAATGAGAGTTAAATTCTGTAACAATTTGAGGTTAGTAAGCTTAATGAAGTAGGAATGATTGTGGTAAGTTCCATGAAGGTATCATTATCAGACTTTAATTTTATATGTTGTGTAAAATATATGGTTTCTATTTTAGGGTGGATTAGAGGAGATACTTAGATGGTATCTCCTCCAGAAATGATTAAAATTATTCTTAATATTCAAGTCAGATGTTAATTACTGCTGGGCGAGGTGCTTCATCCCAAAATGAATGTTCTTAGCAGTGAAGAGATATTAGTCGGCAAATAGGGGTGTGCAGTAAACAGAGTACTTACCGTGTTCTGTATTCATGTCATATTATGAATCAATTATTTAAACTTGTTTTATTTTTAAGTCTATGAATATAGTATCTTCACAGATGATTTATTTTATTGATGTCTAGACATATTGCTCAGTATCATATGGGAGCTGGACTCAGAAATCAATTTCTGGCTCTTACGTTAGACAATTTTAATTTCTCGTTCCCTGGGAGGAATAAGAACCTCTATGTGGTAACAAATACATAGGTGAAGAAATTTTGACCTTAAGGATGCAAAAAATCAGCACATGGTTAGCACATGAGATGACTCACTTGGAGCCAGTAATGAACTCACTACACACACGGCATGGTTTCAATTACAGCTTTATCTGCCTAGACGGCATGGTGCCAGCAACAAAAGATTGAAACAATTTAAATGATTCTCCTCTCCATGGTTCAGATATTTGAGCCTCTGCTTTCAGTTCCCTTAATAATGTTCACTTTAGCCGCGCAGAGCTGAGACTTGGGGAATAGGAATTCAGTGTTGGAACATGTAGACCATGGTCCTGAGAAAGCATGCTCTAGGATGACCTAGGAACATATTACCATTTGCTGTGTGATAGCTGCTGCCTGCAGGTTTCACGTGCTCAAGGTCAAGAATCATTTCTGGAAGTTGTCTAATCTGTTTCATCCAAAATTAGAAAAGTTCTGCCAAGAGCTACTGAGCTGAAGAAAGGTTGGTTTCACCTCCTGGTGCAATTACTCAGTGTTTTAATCACGCAGACCTTTGGCCCTGTCACTTGTTCACCTCCCCTCTGCAGCAGTGTGAGGAAGGTCAGCACTGGTAGGACCTCATGGTCTCTATGGGGGGCTCTGCTCCCCTCCTGGGGGCATTTCGCTGCTCAGTGCCCCTGTGGGGACACAAAAGCGTTTCTCCCTGCAGAGCATGGGCCCCACTGCCCACGCGGAGCTTGAGCCACCGCAGGGAACCTCAGCGGTCACTCACATGGAAGCCCAGGAGGGTAACGTGTCTGCGGGCACTTCACTCTTTGCATCCATTTTAGGATTTTTCCAACATCGTCCAGGTTTAGGCTGCCCCTTTCTGCGCTGGTGCCAAGGGACACTGCACTTGCATAGCTACGGATTGCTTGGCTTTGCTGCTCACTGTCTGTGAGAGCCTGGGCAGGGACATCTGTCCTGGGAGCTGCAGCGAGAGGGGACGTTGTGCGCCCTGCCCACAGACCTCCTGGTCCTGCCTCTTCCCCATAGATCCCGTGCCCAGGGCTTGGAAAGGGAATTGCTCCCCTTATCACACGCTGTTAAATGTTTTCTGAAGCCTTTGAATTTGCTTTGAAAGGAAACATGGCTTTCTGATATAATCAGTTCTTTTTTTAACATGGCTTTTAGAGTTACTAATTTCTATTTGTGAAGATTATTAAAATAAAAACAAAGAATATGGTCAGGCTTCCTTGGCAACTCCCCTGAATTACTGTTGTAAGGACTGAGTGAAATGCAAGGCACAGGGAATTTAGTTGTTTGTTTGTTTTGAAGACAACACCTAAAGTAATGGGCAGTATTCGGGCACAGAGGTCTTGGTGTGTAGCCTTTTGCTTTATGGGAAGTTTATTTTCTTTATATAATTGAAACAAGTGAATCAAAAAGAAAAGTTTCCTTTTCTCCCTCTTTTCCATCACTTTTCAAGTCATTCAAAGCTTTTAGAAGCTTTCTTACCCTTATTAGATTTAGTCTTTAGATATCGATGGCCATGTGCTTATTAGCTTTTGCCTTTTGCTTGAAATCTGCGGTTTCCTGGTGTTCCCCAAGCCACAGTCAATGTACTTGCTATTAACACTATTAGCACTCTCCTGTCTTCACACCCTGAGAAGTTTGTTCTACCTAAACTATCTAGCAGGCAGCATTTGACATTGCTGGGGAGGTAAGACTGAGCATAACCTGGGACCTAAATTTCATAATTCTTGGTTTTGTCTGATAAGTAATTGTTAACTCTTTGTTTGTTTTTTGTTTTTCGTAGTTTGACTTCATAGCTATCAGACGATCAAGCTAACTCAAGTTCTTTTCTCCAAATGACGTGCATAGTTCTTGTGTGCTGTATATAAATTTTCATGTCATGAAATATGGGATCAGGATGAGAGCTCTATTTTATCCTTGTTAATTTAATTTAGATCCAGCTGCTTTTCCATGGTTTATTAATCGTAAAAAATCATGTAACTATGCCATTCTTTCTTTGCTGGAAAGTAGTTTTGACTTCTAAAAGAGGTCAAGAAGGAAAACTCAGGTGACCTGATTAGGAAGCCCTTATGGAGTCTGAGCTGCTTTTGGACTTAAGCCTCAAACCTCCGTATCTAGCTTATGTCCATACTTTCTAAAATAACTTTCCTGTCTCTGTATTTACCACAGTTAGACCAAAAAAACAAGTTCTGGGTAAAATATCTAATTCTCAACTTATCTTTAACTACAGAAAAAAAAAAAATGACACTTTTTTTTTCCAAGAAACTAAAGCATCAGTTTAAGTTCTTCTAGAAATTTCAAATTAAGATAAATTGGCTTCCTCTCTGCTTCCTAAAACAAAGGAGGAGAAAATAAGAGAAACAAGTCTTTGTTCTGTGTGAAAGAGAATACTTAATCATACATCAGCAGAGAATTAAAAAACATAGCAATAGATGAAAGTATTCTTTTTTTCTTCTCTGGACAAATTAATTGCCAGTAATGGAAAAACTACAAAGTACTGTTTAAAAATAAAAATACATAGATCTTAAGTGTAATAAACAGGAGCTAATGCAGTTAAACTGAAGCTCCCAAAAAATCAACTGGGTTGTGGGTCTCATCACCTTGAAACACATATCAAACAACTTGCCTGTATAAAGCAATTTGCAAGATGATTCTGCGTGCCCGTTTCCCCAGACACACGCGGAGGAAAAGCTGCTGTATAAATGTCAAGAGAAATGCTCTCTCCTTCACTGCGTTTCATAACTGGAACAGGGCCAAACTTGGGCATCTTAAACCGCCTTATATCGTCTGTAATGTTCCTAATAATGTTGTTTGTTAGAATCCTTTTGTAAAATGGAAGTAATATTCAGTGTTTGTTAGAAATTTTATTCTGTTTATCACTGCATAAGCTAACAAAGATGGAAGGGGACAAAGGGATGAAGTTGCCACCTGCTGAGTGAACAGGATGCAAGATAATTATTCCCTTATCCACTTTGTCTGACCTACAAGAGAGACGTATGTTGCAGAACTGAGGAATGTGTGTTTCTCTTGCAACCAGGAGTCTCTGAGAAACTGCAGCATTTGTGTTGTGTATTCATGCGCTTCTCCCTTTTTTTGGTGACAGGCTGACTTGAAACATGATACACAAGGAATAATCACAGCAATTCTTCCGTGCAGATGTACTCACCAAAGTCTGACGTCAAAAAATACATATATCAACGCTGATTTGCAGCGTTGCCAAAACAAAGCAAACAAATGATCTCACAAAGTGCAGGGCCATGGACAAAGCCTGGAAGGTCCTCCAGGAACCAAAATCCTTCCGAATTTTTGATGCACATATTGCTGCTCCGTGCTGCGTACATCCTCCTTGCTAAGAGTTATGTGAGAGGTGGCACAGCTCGAGCACGTGTGTGCTCAGAAGCATTCCATGAGTTATAATGATCCAAGGGAGAACCATTACCAGCCAGCACAAGCAGGGAGTTGGTTTGCAATTTATGGAGATGAAAATTGGAGTTGAGCAGAGTACTGACAAAAAAAAATGTGGAGTTTGTCTTTATTTCTATATGTTATTGGTTATCCTGCAAGTTAGTTCTGTGCTGCCTTTGCTGGTTTTATTCAGATAGAGAAAAGAACATTCAATATAAATTTGTTTTGTAGTGTCTAAGGTGTATCTGATGAAGAATTTAGGGTGCTGCACGTTTTTTCCAAATATGTAAGGCATGGAGAAATTTAAGTATTAACTTTCCCTCGCCTTCTTGATGGGTTAAATGCTTTTCTCTGACATGCTACGGGTATTTTTGGCAGCATATTCAGGTTCACCTGGGATATAAATTGTGATCAAGATTGCAATGAATTTCGTGATCTGTGTCATTCCCAGGGGACACACGAAGTCACAATTTGTCATTTTAATCTATGCATTGAATCGCCTTGCTATATGGTCATCATGTAGCTATTTAGAAACCTGCTAATATTCACTGTTGCTTTTGTATAAAGGCTTATATGTAGTTGCAGTAACAGTTAGAAAGCTGGACACAAGTGGGAAGAGTTTTGCAGATTTTTTTGGTGGTGGTGGTTTTAGAAGAAACATTTGAGGTGTTTGTTTGCTTATAGGCTAAGAAATAGTGGTGATTTAAGGCCAGAGGCCTTGTTTGAGAGGGGAACCCTGCAGTCTTTTATTGTAGGAAAAGTGACTTTAGCCAAACACTTGTTTTGATAAAGAAGGCATTCCTCTTAAATGAAGAAAAAAAAACTAATATTTGTTGAAATATAACAATTCATTTGTATCATCCATTTTCTTAATGGTCTTTTTTTCTAAGATCACCAAGTGATTAATAGCTTAATCCAGCCTGCATTTATATTACATTCTAATTCTGCATTATATATTCCCCAATGTCATAAAGCTAAAAGTTCAAATTGGACTCACTTTTGTTATCAAATTGGAATTTATTCACCTTCTAAATTATTCACCTTCATTGAGGAGACCACATTTATACATCTATCCTAAGGAAAATCAAGAAAGATCTAACACATCCTAATTTCCTTATAGAAGAATTTTTAGGAAGTTTCCAGCTAGTAGCTGTTTCAGACCAAGGCTAGAGCACCTTTCACTGTTCATACTGACTCCTTCATATTAACAAGAGGCTCATTTCTTTCAAGTACATTATCTTGAAATATACACAACTCTGCTTTTGCCTGAAATGGGCGAAACTAATTATATTAATTAAGAGAAAGGGTATGGATACTCTGTGTGTGAGAGCAGGTCTGGAGATCATGATGTGATCCTCTGAACTGGCTTGCCTGACGATTCTCATGCGTGGTGATGACCTTAAGCCTTTTAGTTGGTTTATTTGTTGGTTTTTTTGATATGGTTGGGCGTTTTTTTAGTTTTACAACTGTTTGCCCTGAATGTAATTATGTGGTGAACCTTATTTTGAGAGATGGTAAGTCATCTTAAGCATATCTGATATGTAAATAGAAGAAATGAATTCAAAACATAGTTTGTATATTAGAATTTGTTGCATATTGGCTTGCATTTGTCTTCGGAGTGTATGTTAGTACATGAATGTCGAGACCTTGAGGAAAATGAAGGTAATGTGAGATAATTACCTAGATATAGAAACATATTGTTATTTACTCTATGCTAGCCAGGCTGCTCAAGGCAATCTGGTAGCTTCCTGACTGTTGCAATCATGTGGTCAGAGCGTCATCAGCTTTATTGTTTCTTGCTATGTACGCTATAACATACAGCATGAAAATCTATAGCATGCAGGCAGTACTTTTGAGGCAGGTGGTCATAGTTTTATATATATGTACATAAATAATAGTGATAGTATATTCAACTGTTGATACAGGCACAGTTAACCGCTAAAAAATCTTGAAAGAAATAGAAACCTAAAATACCTCGTTGAGAACCCAAGTTATTGTCTGGGTCAGTGCTTTCTTCTCTGTCTTTGCCATGTAAGTGTCATTGAGCTCTCCCAAGGTCCTCCTGCAGACTCCACCTGCACTGTAGGGTATCCAGTCCTGCTGACACGACCGAGACATCTGGCGCTCTTTAGATGCCAACATAGGCATCACGGTGCACTCTTGAGCAGGACACTTTGCAGGTACAGTTGCACCACGTCCCCTACCATTGCACGTCACCATGTCACATCATTCTGTCAGCTCCTGGCACAGGGATTTTCCCAGGACGCCGTGTTGGCCGGGGGGCCCCATGGTGCCATGCCTCTGTATCTGGACCAGATGAGGCTGCAGTGACTGAACTTTCAGTAATGAACTTTACAAACACTAGGTTTGGACTGGCCTCCCTTGCAATGTTTATCTTTTTTTTTTTTAATAGCAATGCAAAACATGATGTAAATGCTTTGCATTCTTGAAGATGTAGGCATGCATTTTTTTCTCCACCACATACAGCTATTTTAACACGAAGTACTATCAGCGTGTTTAAATTGCTGTTCATGTTGGTATTGAATTGGAGATTAAGGTCATTCATAAGAATGAGACAAGTTAGGCCAAATTCTGAGCAGAGATTTTTTTTTTTAAGATGCTGAATAATTCTGCTGATTTTAATGCTGAAAAGTGAGAGAAAAATCGGTCAGTTTATCTTAGGCTGCATGTGGCTTTTGTAGAATTGTCCAAAGCCCTATAAGGAAGATATTTATCAGAATGATAAGCTCTGAAATTAAAAAAAAAAAAATAAAATAAAATAACCCAAACCTAATTTTTCTAAGATAAAGTGAGCTGTAAGTTTATTCTTATACACACAATATTTTAAACACCTGCCTATTCAACTGTATGTGACTCACTTAACTGTTCTGTCCCCACTTTGTGAATAGAGAATGACATGTTCCATGACATCAGGGTTAAGGTGAAGCTATTGTATCTGTCAGTTAACCTTTTTTTTGTCAGCCTGCTAGGCTGATAATTGTATGTGTATGGTAGAGTCATTAAGGTATTCTCTGTCCTCTGGCAAAATGAAAAGTTAGGTTTTCCATTCAGTATGAAGACATTATTTTTGCTATAAATGTGTGTTACAATGCTTCTAATTTATAAGCCGTATCCCAGTCTATCAAGAGACAAAACCAAAGTGTAAAGTGTATTTCCTCCTTTTCTCGCAAGTACTTTATTTTTTGCATTTTATTACGAAGTACAGCCATAACTATTTAATAGGTATTGTCATGCAAAAGTCATTAAGTGACAAGTTTCATGAGAAAACTAAATGCTGTAAAAGAAGTGCCTTAAGTACATTGTAAGACATTAAATAGATACGTATCATCATATGTAGAAATACGTAAGAGTGCTAGTGTTATTTCTTTGTAGCTGGAATATTAATGGCTTATAAAACATGTTCTCCAATAGCTTGTGGCAACTAGTAGGTCATTTGGTTTCAAGTAGTTAGGTTTCATCACAGATTTATGCCCCATTCAGAGATTTCAATGTGATTGGGCTCTATGTTGTACGAGTGATTGCAGATTTTCAAAGAGGAAGAGTTTTTGAAGGTGTCTGTGTTAAGTTAAAGCTTGGAATTAATAGGAGCATCAAAGATAGAGCATCTGGGTCAGAGAAGGACCTCAGCAGAACTGCTGTTTGAAGCCTTTCATTCTTGACCTCCAGGACTGTAATAAACTTTTAAATAATTTTCAAGGGCGCTTCAGATATTCTGTCAATTAAACTGCCATGCAAGCCCTTTTCCTGTTGGCCTGTAGCCATTATTTAACACAGTCATTAAAATTTAGTTTTGGGAGCTATCACATGCCATATCGAATTTTTCATTAAGTGGCTTTCTCTCACAAAAGCACAAATACAAGGGAGGTAGAATATTTATTTTTTTTTAAATGAGCTAATGAGGTTATTTGGGGGGGCTGATTTGAGAGAATATACATCTCGGTTACACTGCACATTATAGATTCTAGTATGTAAATCACACAGGTCAAATGTGATGCAAGTATGCAGTGAGCTTAAAATATGTACTATCTAAAAATAAATTAATAACAAGCATAGAGTTAATTGTTTTGCCATTCTGGAAAATGCAGTGCAGGGCATGCAGTACAGTAGACACAGTTTAAGATTGGCCTGCCAAATACTCGGTTATTCTGAAATACTTTTAACATAGAAGAACAGCATTCTGAGGAAACCAGTATTCTACCTTCTAAAATAAATGCCTGGAAGTGACCTATCCAAGTGGTAGAGGCGCTAAGGAAGCTCTTTGTCATTAAATGGGTTGCAGGAATGGGTGTTACAGAAGAGAAGGACTTGAGTATTTCCTTGTGACTGTTGTGACCTCTTTAGTCTATTTTTTTCTTGTGAATTGTAGGATGTCTGTAACAGCAGTGGTCTCTGCTTGCCTCCCAGGAATAATGGAAGCCATAAGACATTCGTGTTGCAATTTGTTTAGCCTCCTTCAGTATTATGAATCTGCCAAAAATGTTTTTATTGTGTATAGCTAAAGGGCTTCGGGTACCATTCGTAATGGGGCTGACCTCATAGTTCCACTCTGTAGTAGTTGTCTACAATATTGTAACTAAATCTTGAGTTCACCTCTGTCCATTGCATTCTCTTCATGTTCAGATCCAACAACGATGACACACACTATCCGAACAAATAGAGGGGAACATTTAATAACTTGCCAGTCATGTCAACTGTGCGCCCCTTTCAGCAGAAGTGGAGTTGTAATGTGGTTTTCTGTTGCTTGGCCAGATAGCTTACCCTGTAAATAAAGATCAGTGGGGTGTTGTTGGGAAGAGAGTGAATAGCATCATGTGATGTAATCAAGATATATATTTTCAGTAGCTCAAGAAATCCCTGACATTGACTTGTTTTCAAACTTGAGCTGTAATTTCTGAATAAATCTACAGCCATGTCTGATGGCAAGTCTAAGGAGCCTCAGCTCTGCCTTAGGGTCTTCACACAGTGAACTGAAAGATCATGTTTGGACAAAGGCCACGGTTTCCAAACGTGAAAATTACAATCAATAACGTCATTTCTGTAGCTCTGAAAGAGCAACAACTGATCCCCCATTCAATGGAAAAGGAAGTTTCATATCCTCTGTACTTTTAGATAGTTTTAGGCCCCGAGCTGAGTCACTGTCATCCCCCATAGGTGGGCCCAGGTTTGTGCCCCAACTTTTCTTCCTTGTACCTCTACCTACCTTGGAGAGGATATCATCAGGATTTGTATCATGCTATGGTATGTTCTCTTACTGTATCTTGTACACTCAGACTTTGATATTACTTCCTGCAATATGATTATCCATCTCCAATAATTTACTACAGCACAGAAAATCTGTCCAACACTGTATGGAGATTTTTTTATTTGTTTGCTGTTTGTGTTGATTAGTTTTCAAACAAGTAGGATATAAAGAGTCACATTGTCCTTTTTTATGCGTTTATTACTACAGGTATTAGTATTTTGCTTTGTTTAGTTCACAGTAGTGACTCATAGTGAAGTTGTCTTTCCTTAAGCAATTAGATCCTGCTATGTGCTGTTTATTGCATCTTGAAAGCGTGATATAAATTCAAGTCACAGGCATTGTGCTCCAGTTAAGGGACTGAGAGGATCGTAAAGAAAAAT